>JABUQX010072409.1:0-17500 GCA_015478945.1 Trachelipus rathkii
TGCTTTTAAGAAATATAATGAATTAAGAGATATAGGTGATTTTGTAACTGATGAATGAATGTAGATGTGATATAATAGGAGTTGAGTGGAAGGAATCAACTATCGAAAGATCTACTGCACATTAACACAATACTTATTTGGTCAGTAATGAATGAAGATGAATTGTAGAAATATTAAGTTTTTGTGTGAGGGTTATTAGATAGGTGAGGATAAGATATAATAGAAGTCTGAGTTATTTTGGGGATGTATTATAAGCTCATAAGTAAGAAGGGAGATATATGGGTAGAGTGAGTAAAGTTGAAAGTAATGGTAACTCTTCAGGTATTAGGATGAATGATTTCTTTGATGACATGTAATCTAAATTAGAACTATGATGAGACGAAGAATGGTTATATGATTGGTTGTGGGTTTTTATTTAGGTAATTGTATTTGTGGGTATTAAGTTATATTATATAGAAAAAGCGAGTTTATTATTGGTTATTGGTAGTTTAATATGTTAACCTGAAGTAGTAATTTAGGAGTGAATGAGAGATTGACAGTATTATATAATTAGGATAATCTCCTTAGATTAATTAAGGGTTTAATAGGGGTTAGGATAGATATAGTAGTAACTTGTAATATTATAGATATATAATAATAGGGGAATATTTATGTTTATTGTAGTAGAAGATATAATTAGTCTGGATAAATTTATGGTGGAAAGAGTGCTTATCAAAGTTATTAATGAAGGTTTGGATGGGAATATATAAATATATAATATTATATGAATAGTACATGAGGTGGCAGTATTATTTATTTATTAAGGATAGTGGTAGGTATAGAATCTGAGAGAAAATTGTAGGTAATTACTAATTAATTTTTAGTTATCAGATAAGTACTAATAATGATTGATGAATAAAAAAATGAATAGTAAAAATAAATAGATTATAAATTTTAGATATTAAGTTTTTAGATAATAGATTTGCAACCAGGTTCAATATATATATGGATTAAAAATGAATTAATTGGGAAAGTATATATAATCTCATATGGGCAGGTGTTTAAGTGACTAGTATGGTATTGGTTAGGTTATAAGTATACGTTACTTGATTAATGAGATTATCAAAAAGTATTGAGTACTGATATATACGATAGTGAAATATATATAGGCGAGTGTGAATTGAAATATAATTTATTATAATATGAGTGATCAAAGTGAATTAATGGTTATAATACTAATAGCGGGTTTAAAGTCAGGGTATGTGTATATGTATCTCTCACTATTTTGTAATTCAATATATTAGTTATTAATATTAGAGAATTAATGTAGTATTAGTGATAATAGAATTATAGATAATATTGGAGGTGGTTAACTTTGAGAGATTATGGTTAGTGGCGGCTTCGGTGGGGTCGGAGAAAATTACTTGGAGTTTTAGAGGCACATTTCGAAATAATTATGAGAGTGGTTAATAAGGAGGTACCTATTATATTACTTATATGATTTTTATATCGAAATTAAATTAGTCACCTTTCATATTAGTAGATTTGGATTTGATGACTTGAGTGTATCCTATGAAGATAGTTAAAGTTTGAAGAGGATTGGTAGAGTAGATTTAGATGACATGGATGTATTATGTAAAAATATGAGAGGTTATGATAAATAGTTAACTAACGTAAATATAAGGAGTTTTAAAGGTGTATGGATTGTTATAAAGTTAAGGTTATTCAATATGTTTCCTTCACTTACATTTATTTGAGTGAAGGATCAGAATGTAAGTTTCTATATTGCCCTTTTATAGATTTTTTTTTTAAAAGATACGAACTCGGCACGACTCAGAGTGGAACACAAGGGTGGTCTGCATATACCAGTAGTTTATTATGCACCTATTTATAGAAATAACTGGTTGTGAGTTAATTATTATAGGAAGACGCGACCAGGGAAGATGAAGACAGGAGGTGTCACGCTACTGGGAGTTCGCATATAAGTTTTAAAGAATGAATCGGGTGAGGTTTGGAACATCACGTCGGGTGGCTTATATAGTATATATAATAACTATATATAAAAAAAAACTGTTGCATATAAATCGTTGGTGGATGTAAAGGGTAACTAAGTTATCTTTGATTTAGCACGCTAGGGCTGATAAACAAGCAGACCATGAACATTGTTTATAATATATACTATTATTATTGTTAATGACAGCTATATATTTATATAGCATAGGAGAAACTATATGGTTTACTGGAATAATGAGTTAACATAATGTGTTAACAGATTGAGACATCTTAGGGCTGATGGGTACATAGGTGTGATGAGAATTAAATTTTAAATAATATAGAGGAAATGGTAAATACGAATTACCTCAGTTTTTACGTAAGCTTAATAGAAAAAAAAGAGAATACATGTTAAGTAAATATAAATATAAATTAAGTGCTGAATGTAGATATGTGAGTTTGTTAGTCGTGAGTAGGAAAGGGATGGATGATATTGTCTGAAGTATTGTGAGTTATAAGTCGGATGAATAAAAAGATGGTGGAGTGTTAGTTGGGAATTAACGACCACAGAATGTATTCTAATATTGAGATTTAGTCTCATTGAATATAGAGGTGATCTAATATTATTTAATTGTAAGGATGCTTGGGATTTAACTCATATTAATGAGTGATTAGATTAAATCGAGGAGGGGTTACCATCCCTGAGTTACAACAGTATAAAATTCAATTACGGGAGGTGTAGGATTCTTTAGCAGGATCATACTACTGATATATATATAAGAATCACTGAGACGTTTCATTTGAGAGCACTTATATATATATATATTATAGTGTAGGTTTTATGGATATTGGTTATTACTTTAATTTGATTTATTTATAAAAATAATTATTATTGTTAATAACGAGAACCCCTTGAACATTTTGGTACTAACAGTATAAGTAATCAATCTCGTATTACGTGAAATTGTCGCGTTTCTAACGTAACCAAATATCATAATGGTACTTTATATTATATTTGACAAGTTTCTCAGATTCACCTCTAATTAACATGAATTTAGCAATTGACAATTACTAGTAGGTCCAAGGACTTAATCCTAAGATCCCCAAATCATTATTAGATTCCAAAATATACAAATTCATAATACCTTCTATACATAATGGTTAGATACAAGCTTAATTTCAATTGTTGCTAGACCCGTATACCTTATAATAAGTTATTAGTTTCTCCAATATATTTGCTGTGACAACCTATAGTAGGTTATATTTTACATAGTACTAACTTAGTATATTATATATATATTTTTGACTCTAATATTTTTGGTCACAATCCTCAAAGCTGCCAACTGGGGATATATAATATATTATATATATAAGATGGATCAATTATATATATAAAAGCTTTTTATTCGAACATGACATAATAATAAAATATATATTTTATTGAGTTAATATATATTATATATAAATATTATTTCCTATTATTATAATGTTATATATATAGTAGTGAAATATATTTTTAATTATAATTTATCGAATATATAAATTATTATAATTAAGATATAAATTATATATATATATATATATATTATAATATTAGGGTGTTATTGCCTGATATCAATATCAGGTAGCGGTGCGGCTCCAAATATTAATCGGTAGGGCCTGGTGCGCGTGGCGGGGGTGACGTGGTACGGTTGTCATATATAGTGGCTGGAGTGTCAAGTACGTATAGACCGGTTATCGGTTAGCTTAGTTTCATAGCATATTTATATCTTATATCAATAATGCCTATTAACTGTAGTATTTCTTTGAGGTAGTGTGTTTGAAAGAGATAACCGTGAGTGAGATACTTATATTCGTCACCCTACAGATGAGTGAGCCAATACTTATACAGGGGGCGATAGACACATACCCTATATAAATAGAATATAATTACAAACTGAGTTGGAGCGGGAAAGAAATTACTATAATGCTGCACTCAGAACACCCCAATAACCTATTTAAGAGCTTATATTAGTTTTAGAAAAAGATATAATATAATTTTTAATAATCTTTCATTTAATGTCACGTAAAATAAAACCCTAAGAATATCATTCTTCTCAATGAAAGAGACGACACGTGTAGAGTTAAACATGTGTTTTCAATGAAGATGTTTACTGCTGTGTGAAAGATTAATGTGGATTGGACATACGATGGAGTCACTTAAGTGCCAATTTAGACGTTAACATCTAATAGAGCACCTTATTTTACAAATGCTTTCAAAGAAATCATTCCGAGAATACAATTTAAGGCACATGCAGTTGAGATGACAGAATGGATAGAACAACTCTCTCAGCTATAAACGAACTAGATTGTGGTTGAAAAGAGGAGTAGTCTAGGTCAAAATAAGGAGTAGGGGTAGGTAATTAGAGCCGTGCAAATCAGTTATCCAACTAAGAAGTGGTACTCATTAATCGAAGTAATAGAGCACAATCATTATGAATAAGTAGTAACACGAGAGTTTAGGATAGAACTGCGAAAATTCATAGGAAAGAAACACAAAGCACACACTATAGTACTAACAGAGTATTTAACTGAGTGATTGCTATGCTGTCAACTGGGCACTAAGACAAATATCAAAATCTGAAGGAGAAAAGCAGGAACCAGAACCAGAAAGACACAAATAATTGTCAAAGGACTGAAGCCAGTCAACTGCTCTCTAAACGAATAGTTCGGTGAGCACAGGAGCTGTAATATTCCAGAAAACTAAGATTAGATGTTATCTTAGAAGAATTGTCGGTGTGCTTTTACAATAATCTTTCTATTTAGTGCGTATAGATTTGAAAACTATCAAGCAAAGAACAGACAGTATAAGAGAGATAAGTAGCACGGAATAGTTATGGCAAGGTCAAGATCGTTACAGGCGCATCTTCTACTCATCTAGAAAGACGCACATAGTATGAACAAGGGAGAGAGTGAGAATAACTTTAAACAGATGCACAGAATCAGCAACTATATGAAATATTCGACAGCAGCTGATGAGCAGAAAACACAGGAACGAAAGTAATCACATCCCAGAACCGTGAGACCCTTCCACTGTGAGAGGAGTCAGGAAATTACATGAAACATATAACACCTTTCCACGTAGTAAATATTAAACAATATAATTAAATTAGCATATGTAGGATGGATACGGTGGTAGAAATATATATATATGAACTAGAGGTTTTAAAGTTATGGAATTATAAATACAAATAGTGAATTGAAGACAAGAGTTAATAGCTTTAGAGTGTAGAAGTATATATAGTTAAACAGCAAATTAAGCGTTCGAAAAATTAACTTAAAAAGGAGGGTGAGCATAAGTAGGAAGAAGCAAAGTTAAGAAAGTTAACTATTTATATTTGAAAAATAGTCAAAAGTGAACGTTAATAGAATATAGGAGGTCAGCAAGATTTAATTTAGCATATTTTCTATGAGAATAATTTTTTATGTCATGGAGATATAGATTTTTGGCCTATATAAAGATTTATGGAGGTATGAAATATAAGTATCGTCAAAGGTTGTCCTTGAGCAATTATGAAGATTAGACAATAATTCCCTAAAGGCAGCGTCACTGTAGGCATCAATACGATACCAATGCAAAGTTAATATCAAGGTTCATATCTGATTATTAAGTTGAAGGTATACTGAGATACATGGGAAATGTACACCGCTCTATTAGGCCATAAATATATTAGATCAGTATATATATATATAATATATATTACTCGCGCTTTTGCTCATATCCGTGCTATAAGTAGTATACTTGATTAGTACTCAATTTCCCTATGGGTAAATCTAATGTAAATATCTCAGACCTAGCTCACAGATCCTACTCATGTTTTCAAAGCACAAAATCGACCAGAAAACGTATTTTTTCACTCTCTCTAGTAGGTGAGGTGAGCGTCTTATCCTGTAAAGACGTATAAGAGATAGCTAACAGAAATAATAGAGATATAAGAGAGTGATACAGGAACCCAGAGTGAAGGAATAATTTTATACCATAGAATAAGGATATAAGATTAGTAGAGATAGGAAATAGCTCTAATGTTTTAGGTACTTAGCCTACAAGACTGAATCAAGAACCATAAAATAGATTGGATTAGAGGTATCTATAATAAAAATAGATACTAATCAGGCGATGGCAATTTTGGTGCACTTGTACCATTGCATTATGGTTAAATGAATTATATATTTTATTAAAAAATAATAACGGAGTAAAGGTAAAATGTATTAATATCTTGAATTTTTTTTAATATATTTTGTCCATCACTTAGTGATATCTGTTTAGACTTCATATTATTAATTATTAAGTCACGATTGATTATTATATATATAGTATATATAATATATAAAATTATATATAATGTTTGTATATTATATATGAATATAGTTTTTGATCAAAGAGTGAATTATTGCACAAGTTATCTAAAATATATAATTATAATATATATCGCGTGACGTATTATACTGATTACTTGATAATAAATAGCTTAGAAATAAAATATTAATATACATAAAAAATCTTTCAAAAATGAAAATTGGATTTTTTTTAAAAAAATAAATCACATAAAAATTATTATACAAGTGTAACATTTTGTTGATTAAACTTCCAATGAAGTAAAATTATTAGAAGCTTATTATATTTAAGCTCTACCTATTCTGGGTAGTGTACCTCACGTACTCTATATATATATATCTATGTATATATATAGAAACGTACTACTCTACTAATTATATCGAGAGTCAATATTATAGCCAGAACTTCTCTATATATAAGTTTACGTTACGTATTCTATACTCTTATAGACCTGTGGAATACCGCCCAGTAGGCTAATGAGCATGTATCCTGAGGTACTTCTGGAATACTAATGTATTGTAAGGTATATACCTCTAATATAGAATTAAGGTGGGCACAGGGGGCAGATAAAGTATAAGTATATAATTAATATATATATATATATATATATTATATATATATATATTATATATAATTTATATATTATTAAAAAAATATATATATAATAATATATATAATTAATAATATATATATTATATATATATAAATAATTTAATTATATTAATATATATATATATATAATAATATATTATATATTATTATAATATATTATTAATATATAATATATATATATATATATATTATTATAATTATATATATATAATAATATTATATATAAATATTATATATATTAATATTTATATATATATAGGTATATATAATATAATATATATATATATATAATATATAATAATTAATATATATAATATATATAATAATATATTATTATTATATTATAATTAAACTAGCCTTATTACGTGGCCGAATAGTGATGAGTTGAGTTCGTACCCCTCTCATAATTAAAAACGATTAATATAAGTAATTCGACTGTGAGGTATTACAATTATTATTATCCTGTACCGTTCGAGTAATTCAAAGTAGGTAAGTTTTTAATCTATTCACTATTGAGGGCAATGAATATAAAAACTAATCAGATCAGCGAACAATATATTAATTACTGATTGGTTGAGACGCTTTGTTTGGGATACTCTGCTTAAAGTTCGATTTTCCCCTTAGATGGTCTTATACACTATAAACAGTTATAGTTTACATTACTTTTATATATATTATAAATTATATATTATATATATTAATAATTATTATATATATGATATATATATATATTATTATATATATAATATATATATATATATACTATAATATATATATAATATCTACATATATATATATATATTATAACATATATATATAATACAATTATTATATATATAGATAGTATATAATCTATAATATATATATATAATTATATTATATATATATATAATATTATATATATATATATTACCTACTCAACTGTATAGGGGATAAATAATAGTACCACGTATAAAATGTAGTATAGTTTTATATATATATATATATATAATATATATATATAACTATATATATTAATATATATTGAGGCTAATAGGGTGTAGATTATCTTTACGTCTTGATTCTGGCTCCAATTAACCTCGGGAGCTATGGTTTGTTTAAGGAGGGAATTTATCTGGGACCAGGAAAATCCTCCGGGAATTTAATTTTGGAATTTCCGATAATTAAGAATGTCTTCACGTCTTTGTAAGGCTTTCTAGGGTAGTATTTTATACCCCTTCAACAGTTTTCAGGGTGATCAGTTTTAAGGGAGTCTAATAAAATATAGCCCTGGCGAAAACACAAAAATCTTACAAATAAAATTTTAATATTATTTTATATGCTATTATTATTAATTATTAATTAATTATATATTATATTATTATTATTTAATTATTATTATTTATTATATATTTAGTAGTATCATTATTATTTTATAATATTATTATTATTTATTATGATTCTTATTATATATGATGAATTCTTATTTACATCATGATTAATGCATTTAATTATTATATATTAAATTTGTTATTATTATATATTATATTATATATATTATTATTATTTAAAGTTATTATTATTTATTAATATTTTTATTATTACGGTTGTTACTGATTATTATTAATATTAAATTATTATTATTAATGTATATTATATATTAACTAACCTCTTCATTAAACTGTAAATTTTCTATTATTGAATCTTATTATTTAAAATATGAAGCTTTTACAAATATTATTAATATAAAAATAAAATAAAACTATTTTATCTAATTATTATTATTATTATTATTAATTAATTATATATTATTATTATATTATATTATTTATTAATTACTGTTAATTATTTATTTTATTTAATTATTTAATTATTATTATATTATTATATTATTATATTATATTATATTAATTATTATTATATTTATTAATATTATTATTAATTTAATTATTATTATTGATTATTATTAATTATTTATTAATTATATTATTCTGTTATTATTATTATGGTTATTTATTAATTATTATTATTATATTATTATTATTATTATTTATTATTTTATTATTAATTATTATTATATATTATTATTATATTATTATATATTTATTATTAATTATTATTATTATTATTATTATTATTACTGATAATTATTTATTATTTATTATATATTTTATATTATAATTAAATTATTATTATTTAATTATTATTATTATTATTATTTATTTATTATTAAATATTATTATTATATTATACGTTGATTCCAGTAACTGTATACTGTTACTATTTACCAGTGGACGGCGATTAGGGGGGCCATGGGGGGTAGTTGCCTCCACTTTTAATTATTTTTTTAATATACGAGAGCAATTCGAAAAAAGAGAATAAAATATTGAATTTAGTTATCCTTTACTTTGGGATATTTCCATTTTCAACGAAAAAACAAGATTTCTTTGATAAATTAGGACCCGATAGCTATGCAAATATTCTACACAATATGTGTGGGATTTTGATAATTTGTCAACGATAAATTTACTGTAATAAAATTAAGCCTTTTTAAAAATAAAATAGTGTTGATAACGATAATGATAATGAAAAAAAGTATGTGAGACCACTTACAAATAATACAACAATCACAATATTTGTGATATAATAATAATAATAATTATATAATAATAATAATAATATAATAATAATATAATAATAATGAATAATATAATAATAATAAGTAATAATAATAATAATAAAATAATTAATGATATAATAGGGTGAGAGAGATGTATAGGACAACGAGAGAGAGAGAGCCGTCCAGGTCACGATCAGGAGAATAATAAATTGTATGATTGATAGTGGAAATCAAGTTAATTTTGTGTTGAATATTATATACTGTTATAGCGGTTATCTATATGTATTTTGTATATATATATATATATAATATATATTATATATATAAATAGTATAATTATATATATATATATATATATATAGTTAATAATATATATAAAATATATTTATATATATATTATATTATATTTGGTATTTTATTTATTTATACAAAAGCCCCGGTAGCTCAGTGATAGAGCACTCGCCCAAACTAAGCAAGGGTCCCAGGTTCGCAACTGGTTGGGAGAAAGTGAGCTATTCTCTCCTTGGCCTTGGCTCCGTCCTGCTCGACGTTAATGAGTATTATCTACTTCTTAGAATAGGGCTCTGCCGTGAGCGGTGGGTTTACCTTCTGTAAAAAAAAAAAAATAAAAACCAGTGATAAATATTACTTAATGAATACTATATAGTTAATATGTGTAATATTAGTAGGTATAATATCATCAATTCCTAAAAATTGTCACAGTACCTACCCTCTCCTCCCTGGTAAATAGCGCTATCATTCAGCAAGTATGTGCGTGACTGCCCACAGCAGTACGCTTCCATGGTATTCGTTTCGACCTACCAATTAGCTTTGCTGTTTCCCAGTCGCCTCGAACAGTCTTGAAAAGATACTTCTAGAAGCCAAGATTATTTAAGATTAAGGAACATACCACAATTTAGTAGTAATTTTTTTCTTGTGTCATTGCGTACTTTGTGTTCCTATAAAGTTATAAGAACTTTTGGATATTAGTGTTCTTGTGAATTTGATACTGCTTCCGACTGGTTTACTTGTCAGTGTAGCAAGTGAGAAATATGAAGAGATGTACAAAAGGAACGTTACTGCATTTTTATTAGTAAAAGACAGAAAGAAAGCATAGTAACTGAGAGCTGTCGCTACATTGGAAGCGAGTCTGTACCTAAATATACTCCATTGGTTAATGACAATCCTGGCCCTGACTCTTCATCGAATTCCTTTTGTGGCAGCGAATGTCAAGTTACCAAACTTCAAATATAATATTTAAATTTAAACCGGTCTCAGTCTAACCTCCGCAGATGAGATCCACTTTGTGGCAAAGATGCTGCCTTGGAATATTTTAAAGACGGACCATTCAAACCTTCCCTGGCACAATTCCCAGAGACCATAGGAAGAAAATTTAGAAGTGCATGGTATTCACAATTTAAGTGACTTGAATATAGTGCCTCTGGTGACAAAGCCTTCTGTTTTCCATGTCAATTATTTGGCAGTGCTGGTGGTTATGAGTTAACATTTATTACTAAAGAGTTTAAGAGCTGTAAAAAAGGAACACAGCGTTTTCAAGAACACGAGCGTACTTCTTCTCACCTGAGTGCTTTGCAACGCTAGCAAGAAGGTTTAAAGCTTAAAGAAAGCGTATCAGACAAGAATTCTTCCATCACAAAGAAGAAATAAACAAAACTGCGAATACCTTAAAATTCTGTTTGAAACATTACTTTTTCTGGGTAGACCAGGCTTAGCATTAAGAAGCCATTGGGAAGAAGAATCCTCGAATAACCGGGGTAACTATATACAATTGTTGAAATTGTGGTCATCAGATAATTTGCTTTTGAAGATGTTTTTAGAGCGAGAAAAGTACTTTAATTATGTTCATCACGATGTACAAAACGAGATGCTGGAAAATATAGCCAGTCAAATAAAAAAACAACATAATTGAAAGTGTCACGAAAACAAGTACTTCTCTGTAGTCGTGGATGAAACTCCAAATGTGACAAATCATGAACAATTGTCTATCGTATTGAGGGATGTAGCTGATGATTTAAAAATCGAAGAAAGATTTCTTGTTTTTTATAAAACGGAACTTACAGATGGAGAATCATTGTATCGCCTACTCCTGTTTGTGCTGAATGAAGTAGGTTTAGAGACCTCTAATATAGTAGCCAAATGCTATGACGGGGCAGTAAATATGTCAGGTATATAAAGTTGTAGCAGCAAGATTAAAAGAAAATAATCCGAACACAATGTATATGCACTGTTACATGCATTCTTTAAATCTTGTTCTTGTGGATTTATCGAAACGTATTTCCATGGTTCAATGTTTTCAGTGGGGTTCAGCACTACAGCAGCTTTATTGTTTCATTGAAGCCTCGCAAAAACGCCATGAAATAATTATAAAGATAAAGTAAGGGGCTATCGGTGAAAGTAATAAAACAGAATCGAGGACAAACTTGTCTCTCAAGGCACTGAGTGACACTAGATTTAGCAATCGATAGGAAAGTCTTCGAACTGTTCAACAGCATCTGCCAAAAATAATACAGACTCTGGAAGATATTGAAGTGAATGACCCAAGGGTTGGTGGTGAAGCTCATGGGTTGTTCTTGTGCTTAAAAAAAATGAAATTTGCATTTGGGCTGAATATGATTAAACAAGTATACATTCAGAATCACGATATTTCAATTCACGAAGTTGTTGATGTTACCAAAGGAATTGAAACAGTTGTTGCAGATTTTCGTACTGAAAATAAATTTGACTTGATTTGGTCTGAGGCGAAGATATTTGGTGAGCAACATGGATTTGAAGGGTCAGTCACTCCCAAGAAGCGCAAAGTTCCACAGAAGATTGGTGAAGGAGATGTTCATCCAGCTGTTTCTTCATCTCGTAACCTTTACTTAAAAACAATATACTATCTATTTCTTGACAATATTGTTGAAACCATAAATCAAGTCGCGCTTCAACAAAAATCCGTTGACACTGCTATGCCACATGGAAACTGCACTAACTGATAAACTTGAATATGACTCTATCACCAACAAAGAGTTCAAAGAAGTTTGTTCTCTTATAGGAGAAGTTTATGAGATTGAATGTGATAGCTTATCTGCAGAAATTGATATAATTTCTAGGAAAGAAATAGTAAAAGCTGATCGCACATTAATTTCCAGATTGGCGTTGGAGTTTAAAGCAGGGATGGCAATTTTAGTGATTTTTTTGATTTTTTTTTAAAAAATCAATTTGTGATTTTTTTGATTTTTTTGATTTTTTTCTATTTTTTCAGATTCGTAACGTCACGCGATATATAATTTGTAACTTGCAAATTATATTTCGGGTGACGTTACGAATCCAAAAAAATAAAAAATATCAAAAAAATCAAAAAAATCACAAATTGATTTTTTAAAAAAAAAAATCAAAAAAATCACTAAAATTGCCATCCCTGGTTTAAAGCAAAACAATCTCACATTCAATTTGTATACCCAAATATTTTGAAAACTTTGAAATTGTATTTAAGAGTTCCTGTGTCTACAGCGTCAGCAGAACGATCTTTCAATGTTCTCAAAAGGGCAAACAACTATTTAAGGAACGCAAACAAACTGGAATGTTTAACACACCTGACATTTCTAGCCATATCCAATGAAGACACACAAATAAACTTAGATGGATATTTAGAAGTGTACTCTAGAAGAAAACAAAGACACTTATCAATTATTTGTGTTTTCCCACTTATTGGTTGAAATTATTTATTACTACTCTCTACTTAAAATTTTAATTTTAATTTTAATATAATTATAATAATCTTGTGCTGAAATTAAACATTTGCAATTTTTCATTATGCATATAACAATGTATCATGCAGAAAAAGTATTTCAAGCAAGTCACGCATTAAAATATTTTATAGCAAAGTGGTTTTACCAATCGTTTTGATTTTCTATTGGTACAGTTTAGTATTGACCTTCCCCCCCCCTCACTTACCCATGTATAAGGTAAATTCCTTGCCCCCCCCCCCCAATTTTAAAAACCCAATCGCCGCCACTGGTTACAACATTACTTCGAATCTTTCTAAGGTGAAAAACTTATCCCAGTTGACGTAAAAATGGCCGGGGTCCAACCGGGGGCCTGAATTACCCTATATAATACGATAAGATTAATGTAATTATGTTTTCAAGTTTACATTTTATAAACATTTCAGAGTTGGGCAATAATCTATTCGTCTGCCCATAAAGCTTAATTCCCATTAATATGTAAAAAGAAAATGTTATTTTTAATGGTTAACTTTAAACAAAAATGTCTTCAAGTCTGTACTTCGAATATTAATAAAAATTGTTGTATTAATTTTTTGGCCTACTCAAATTCCTCTCCATCCTCCGGCTCCGGCTGTCCGGCTCCGGCTCCGGCTCCGGCTCCGGCCTTCCGTCCGGCTCCGCTCCCTCCTAAAATAATATTTTGCTCCAAGTCTACCGAAAATGCCTTATAAGGGAAAAAAGAAATATTATATTTTAATCAAAATTTTACTTTATTTTTTTTAGCTTTATACTCGTTTTATATTATATATATATATTATATATATTATATAATATATATAATTTATGTATAATATATATATATTATATATCATATATATATATATATATATATATATATATGTGTGTGTGTGTGTGTGTGCATCTTCTTTCTTTATATTCCATTCACGTACTCATGATGAGAGTTAGGGTGGGCAACATGCACGGGAATAAATATAGTTTAAGAAATAACATGACGTAAAGTCGTATATAGAAAGCCCTCTCCACCCACACTGTTCTTCGTCGCTCTTTACCTTTAAGTGCAGCTCGTCGAAGACAAAATTTCACCCTAGACTTTACAACAGTCGCGACGAAACCCTCACTGTGGTATCTTATCAAGTAAGGGTTCACCCCCGGTCAAGCCCAACAATCACACCCCCTTATAGAACCCTCCATTCACTCTAATTATGCATCATTTCTCAAGTTTGAGCCAAATCACATCCTTTACTGACGACATCCACCTCAACCGGTCCATTCACAACGCAACTCATCTCTGCACAAGCCTACAACTACTTAACCATCCGACCTACATTAATCCCAACCACATCGACCAACCTTCTTAATATACTTTCATTTACTTCTCATCCTTTCTCATCACCAACAACAGTTCCCTAACAACCTCATTCCTCATTTTATAAGTTTCTCACACCTATGACGCCCCTAAGGAATATCATGTGAACATACTCCATACCTTAAGCTCGATCTATATATTTCTTATTTTACCACATAGTTGTAGCTATACATTAACCACCGCACCAAACATATCCCTGAGCCAGAAGCCCGCACCGTACTCAAATTAAAGTCACCTTTACATCACCGAGGATTTAACGTGCGCCCAACACATTCAACAACTCAACCTTCCTACTAAACTCTGCATTCATCCATTCCCGTTTCATCCAACATATATATCAAATATTTAAACTCAGATACTTCCTTAGCTGTTCACCACCAAAACATAAGTTTCACTCTCCTTAACCCACCACCATCAACCACCTTACTGTTCTACCATTCACTTTCAAACCACTAATTTTACGTATATATATATATATATATATATATATATATATATATATATAATTATATATATATAATTATAATATATATATATATATATATATATATACTATAATATAATATATATATATATATATATATAATATATATATATATATATATATTATATATCTGCTTCCCTCTTTTTTCTCTGTAATACCAATAATCTGAATGCTAAAGAAGTATTTTGAAAACCTCCTTCCTGCAATGGAACAACACAGAAACCCGGCTCATTTCTTCGTCTTTTTTCCTGCTGGTCCAAGTGGTCGAATGTTGTATCTGCATCACGCTGAAGTTTCCATTCCTCTTTGATCTCTCGACACGTGATTGGGAAATGGTCCGAATTTTCGTCAGTTTTGAGTTAAAAACCGGATTTTATTCGAGCTGGTGTGGAAAAGCTACCAAGCCCTGAAACAAAAAGTGACACAAATAAAAATTCAAAAACATTAGTTTAATTACGTACGCTTCACTTTTCATATATTATCTACTAATTTTTTGCTTTTAAACTTTTCTATATATATTATATATATATTGTAATATATATATATATATATATATATAATAATATATTTATATTATATATATATAATATATACGTATATATATAATATATTATATATTATATATATTATAAATATTAATATATTATAATATAATAATATAATATATATAATATATATATATATATATAGATTAATATATAATATATATATATATATATATAATTATATATATAATATTATAATATATATATTATATAATAAATGGGAATGCCTGGAAATTGTGAATTTGTAGCAATATTGACATAATCTTTATTTTATTATGGTTATCTTGTTTGTTTTTGTTTTTTATTCAGATATTTCAGAAGAATTTTTAATCATTGTAAATAAAATTGTCTTATGGGAAAAAAGAATCATAAATATATATATATATATTATATATATATATATATATAATATATATTATATATATATATATATATTATATATATTTATATATATATATATTATATATATATTTATATTATATAATATATATTATATATTATTATATATATTATTATAATATATATTGATATATATATATATATCTATATATTTATATATAGTTATTGGTAAATGTCTAGAACGTGTGTCGCACTACAGAAAACGAAACTAATCATTTTGGAAAATATACGATTCATTTTGGAAAAAAATTTAAAAATATAATGAAAACAGTAAAAAGATATTGATATATATTTTTTTTCACTTCACACTAACGAACCAAAATTAGGCTATGGCAATTTAATTTCCTTTTAAATTTTTTACTAATGTAACTAAAGTTTGTAAAGCATAATTAGGTAAAATTTGGTTTAAAGCACAAACTCATATTGAAACACTACAATAGCTACAGGAAAAGAAATACATTGCTGGAATTCTGGTCCAATTTTAGTGCGGAAAATGTTTAAAAAAAAACAAAAAAAACAAATCTTAAAATAACAATAGCTACAGCGAAAAGGGAATACATTTTTTGGAATCTTGGTAAAACTATTTCAGATAGGAAAATGTAAAAATAATAAATAAAAAAATATGTTATAAATTATAGTAATATGATTAGAGCAAGCCTATTTAGGGACCTTTTATTGGTTTACTCGTTAAAATAAATAAGACTTTCTATTAATTTTGCTTTTTTTTTTTTTACCCCAAAAGAGTACGCCCAGGATATGCCGCAACGATGGCAGGAGTTTTCGGGTTCTCGGCTTCCGGGGAACTACGGGGTAGGCTATATTCCCGCCCCCCTCCGGGGAGGGTCTCGGAACCCCCGCTTTGGTATTGGGTGTCGCGGGGGCTCCCCCCTCCGCGCTCCCCTACGGGGTATGGAAAACGTTTCCCCCTGTGTTCCCGTCGGCTCGAAGCCCCTAAAAAGGATATAATACCTTTTACAATACTATATATAATATATTTTCATGTCCCTGGCTCTAAAAAACAATAGCCAATATTTATTTTATTTATTTATTTATTTATTTTTTATAAATTTTCCTAACTAAAATTTTACAAGGATTCCAAAAATGTATTCCTTTTCCCTAAAGCTATTGTAGCTTTTGAGATTTTTTTTTTTTTCAGTTTCGCAATAAAATTTGCCAGGATTCCAACAATGTATTCGCTTTTCCCTGTAGCTATTGTAGTTTTTGAGATATGAGATCGATGATAGTTGTGGTTTTAAACCAAATATCACCATATATCTATAATTATATATATTATTTATATATATATATTATCTATATATTATATTATAATATAATATATATATATTATATATTATATATAATATATATATTTATATATTTATATAAATATAAATAATGTA
>JABUQX010072410.1:2500-10000 GCA_015478945.1 Trachelipus rathkii
AAATTAACTAATTTATATTAATGTGTTAGATGGAGGTTGAAAAACGCGAAAGAAAAGGAAATACTTATATTTTTAATCTGAAGGAATGCATCGAAACCCCCCACAGGTCGGACTGCCAAATAATCTTAAATCTTTACTTCAAAAAGACGCAGTTCATTTACTATTCTCTCAAACTTTACAAAAACTCAACCGTAAGTACTAACTCATCCGCTTGCCTTATTTGCTTTCTTTTTTTTCATCCGTGATACATTGAAATATAATCAAAAGAAAAGTTTGATAAATTGCTTAAATAAATGTTGTGGGTGTGGAGGAGGATGAATAAATGGAAACCTTAAATATTATTTTTGTTGCTACATACATCTTAAGCATGGAACATTTGGATCAGTTTTAATATATTTTTTCTATAAATTTATATTATTTTATGATTCTTTTAGCAAATATAGCTACGGGTTATTTACAATGATTAAAAATTCTTCTGAAATATCTGAATAAAAAACAAAACAAACAAATAACCATAATAAAATAAAAGATTATGTCAATATTGCTACAATATTCACCATTTCCAGCATTCCCATATATATATATATATATATATATATATATATATATATATATATATATATATATATATATATATATAAAAAAAAAAAATATATATAATATAAAACTTTATATATATATATATATACACCTAAATACATATATAATACATATATATATATATATATATATATATATATATATATATATATATATATATATATATATATAAAAAAAATAAAAATATAAAAATAGATATAACATATATATATATATACTATATATATATATAAATAACATATATATATATATATAAGAAAAGTAAAAAGCTAAAAAATAGTAAGATAATATATGAAAAGTGAAGGTACGTAATTAAACTAATGTTTTTGAATTTTTATTTGTGTCACTTTGTTTCAGGGCTTGGTAGCTTTCCACACCAGCTCGAATAAAATCGGTTTTAAATCAAAACTGACGAAAATTCGACATTTCCCAATCACGTGTCGAGAGATCAAAGAGGATGAAACTTACGTGATGCAGTACAACATTCGACACTTGGAACCAGAGGAAAAAAAAGACGAAGAAATGATTGACGGGGTTCCTGTTGTTGTTCCATGCAGTGAAGGAGGTTTCAAAATACTTTCTTTACATAGTCCTATTAATTAAACCACTGAAAATGAGCTATGCAGATATATATATATATATATATATATATATATATATATATATATATATATATATATATATATATATATATATATATATATATATATATATATATATATAAATTATATATATATATATATATATATACTATATATATATATATATATATATATATACGTAAAATTAGTGGTTTGAAAGTGAATGTGTAGAACAGTAAGGTGGTTGATGGTGGTGGGTAAGGAGAGTGAAATTATGTTGGATGGTGAACAGCTAAAGGAAGTATCTGAGTTTAAATATTTAGAATATATGTTGGATGAAACGGGAATGGATGATGCAGAGTTTAGTAGGAAAGGTTGAGTTGTTTGAATGTGTCTGGCGCAGTTAAATCCTCGGTGAATGTAAAGTGACTTAATTTTGAGTACGGTCGGGCTTCTGCCTCAGGGTATGTTGGTGCCGGTGTTAATGTATAGCTACGAAACTATGGTGTTAAATAAGAAGTATAGATCGAGCTAAGGTGGAGTATGTTCACATGGATAATCTTAGGGGCGTCATAGGTGTGAGAAGAACTTATAAAATGAGGAATGGGCTTGTTAGGAAGCTGTGTGGTGTGAAGAAAGGAATGAGAAAGTAAATGAAAGTATATTAAGAAGGTTTGGTCATGTGGTTGGGATTAATGATAGTCGGATGTTAAAGTAGTTGTAGGCTGTGCAGAGATGAGTGCGTTGTGAATGGACCGGTTGAGTGGATGTCGTCAGTAAAGGAATGTGATTTGGCTCAAACTTGAGAAATGATGCATAATAGGAGTGAATGGAGGGGTTCTATAAGGGGGTGTGATTGTGGGCTTGACCCCGGGGGGTGAACCCTTACTTGATAAGATACCACAGTGAGGGTTCGTCGCGATGTTGTAAAGTCCTAGGGTGAAATTTTGTCTTCGACGAGCTTGCACTTAAAGGTAAGAGGGGAAAGTGTGGGGGTTGGGAGAGGGGCTTTCTATTCGACTTACGTCATGTTATTCTTCTTAACTATTTTATTCCCGTGCATGTTGCCCACCCTAACTCTCATCATGAGTACGTGACCACGGAATATATAAGAACAGAAATGCAGCACACACAATCACCCACCATATATATATATATATATATATATTATAATATATAATAATATATATATATTATATATATTAAGTATATATAGTATATAATATATATAATATATATAGTTATATATATATATAAAGAGTATATAAGCTAAAAAAATAAAATACAAATTTTGATTAAAATATAATATTTCATATTATATTACAGGGCTAAGGAGGTAGACTTGGAGCAAAAATATATTTTAGGAGGAGGAGCCGGAGCCGGAGCCGGAGCCGGAGCCGGAGCCGGAGCCGGAGCCGGAGCCGGAGCCGGAGATGGAGATGGAATTTGAGTAGGCCAAAAAATTAATACAACAATTTTATTAATATTCGAAAGTACAGACTATTAATACATTTTGTTTAAGTTAACCATTAAAAATAACATTTTCTTTTACATTTTAAAGAAAATTAAAATTTTATGGGGAGACAAATAACATATTTACGCTTTCAACAAAAGTGAGAAAATGTTTTAAAATGTAAATGAAAACATTGTATGTAATCTGGGTCGTAATTATATAGGGGTAATCAGGCCCCCGGTTGACCCCGGCCATTTTTACGTAACCTGGATAAGTTTTTCACTTAGAAAAGACTTAGAATAGTAATGTTGTAACCAGTGGCGGCGATTGGTTTTAAAAATTGGGGGGGGGGCAGATTTACCATATACATGAGGTAAGTGGGGGGGGGGGAAGTGTCAATACTAAATGTACCAATAGAAAATCAAACGATTAGGTAAAACACTTTGCTATAAAAATATTTAATGCCCTGATGCTGAAATACTTGATTGGGCATGATACATTGTTATATGCATATATGAAAAATGCAAATGTTTAATTTCAGCATAAGATTATAAATTCAATTATTAAAACTTTAAAATAAAAAGTAACTCGAAGAGTATTAAAAGTAATGAGACTTACTAGTTTATGAAACTTAAAATAATGATAAGTGTCTTTGTTTTCTTCTAGAGTACACTTCTAAATATCCATCTAATCTTATTTGTGTGTCCTTCATTGGATATGGCTAGAAATGTCAGGTGTGTTAAACATTCCAGTTTGTTTGCGTTCCTTAAATAGTTGTTTGCCCTTTTGAGAACATTGAAAGATCGTTCTGCTGACGCTGTAGACACAGGAACTCTTAAATGTACAATTAAAAGTTTCAAAATATTTGGGTATCCAAATTGAATGTGAGATTGTTTTGCTTTAAACCAGGGATGGCAATTTTAGTGATTTTTTGATTTTTTTTTTTAAAAAATCAATTTGTGATTTTTTTTGATTTTTTTGATATTTTTATTTTTTGGATTCGGTAACGTCACCCGCAAATATAATTTTGCAGGTTTACCCTTTTGAGAACACTGAAAGATCGTTCTGCTGACGCTGTAGACACAGGAACTGTTAAATACAATTTCAAAAGCTTCAAAATATTTGGGTATACAACTTGATTGTGAGATTGTTTTGCTTTAAACTCCAACGCCAATCTGGAAATTAATGGGCGATCAGCTTTTATTATTTTTTTCCTAGAAAATATATCATTTTCTGCAGATAAGCCGTCACATTCAATCTCATATACTTCCCCTATAACAGAACAAGCTACTTTAAACTCTTTTTTGGTGATAGAGTCACGTTTAAATGTGGCAGTTAGTGCAGTTTCCATATGGCATAGCAGTGTCAACTGATTTTTGTCAAAGCGCGGTTGTTTTTAAGCAAAGGTCACGAGGTGAAGAAACAGCTGGATGAACATCTCCTCCGCCAATTTTCTGTGGAACTTTGCGCTTACGTGGAGTGACTGGTCCTTCAAATCCATGTTGCTCACAAAATATCTTCGCCTCAGACCAAATCAAGTCAAATTTATTTTCATTACGAAGATCTGCAATAGCTGTTTCAATCCACTTGGTGATTCTGAATGTATTTTGAAAGAATGTTTGTTCTTTCAAATACTTGTTTCATCATATTCAGCCCAAATGCAAATTCCATTTTTTTACACACAAGATCAACCCATGAGCTTCACCACCAACCCTTGGGTCATTCGCTTCAATATCTTCCAGAGTCTGTATTATTTCTGGCAGATGCTGTTGAACAGCTCGAAGACTTTCATATCGACTGCTAAATCTAGTGTCACTCAGTGCCTTGAGAGACAAGTTTGTCCTAGATTCTGTTTTATTACTTTCACCGATAGCCCCTTCCTTTATCTTTATAAATATTTCATGGCGTTTCGGCGAGGCTTTAATGAAACAATAAAACTTCTGAACCGCACTGAAAACATTGCGAACCATGGAAATACGTTTCGATAAATCCACAAGAGCAAGATTTAAAGAATGCATGTAACAGTGCACATACATTGCGTTCGGATTATTTTCTTTTAATCTTGCTGCTACGCCTTTATATATACCTGACATATTTGCTGCCCCGTCATAGCATTCGGCTACTATATTAGAGGTCTCTAAACCTACTTCATTCAGCACAGACAGGAGTATAGGCGATACAATGATTCTCCATCTGTAAGGTCTGTCTTATAAAAACCAAGAAATCTTTCTTCGATTTTTAAATCATCAGCTACATACCTCAATACGATAGCCAATTGTTCATGATTTGTCACATCTGGAGTTTCATCCACGATTACAGAGAAGTACTTGTTTTCTTGACACTTTCAATTATGTTGTTTTTTTATTTGACTGGCTAAATTTTCCAGCATCTCGTTTTGTACATCGTGATGAACATAATTAAAGTACTTTTCTCGCTCTAAAAACATCTTCAAAAGCAAATTATCTGATGACCGCAATTTCAACAATTGTATATAGTTACCCCGGTTATTCGAGGATTCTTCTTCCCTATGGCCTCTTAATGCTAAGCCTTGTCTGCCAAGAAAAAGTAATGTTTCAAACAGAATTTTAAGGTACTCGCGGTTTTATTTTAACTTATTCCTTATGATGGGATGAAATCTTCTCTGATACGGTATCTTTAGACTTTAAACCTTCTTGCCAGCGTTGCAAAGCGCTCAGATTAGAAGAAGTACGTTCGTGTTCTTGAAAACGCTGTGTTACTTTTTTTCCAGTTCTTAAACCTGTCAGTAATAAATGTTAATTCATAACCACCAACACTGCCAAATAATCGACATGGAAAACAAAAGGCTTTGTCACCAGAGACACTATATTCAAGCCACTTAAATTGTGAATACCATGCACTTCTAAATCTTCTTCCTTTGGTCTCTGGGAATTGTGCCAGGGAAGGTTGGAATGGTCCGTCTTTAAAATATTCCAAGGCAGCATCTTTGCCACAAAGTGGATCTCGTCTGTGGAGGTTAGACTGAGACCGGTTTAAATTTAAATATTATATTTGAAGTTTGGTAACTTGACATTCGCTGCCACAAAAGGAATTCGATGAAGAGTCAGGGCCAGGATGTCAATTAACAATGGAATAGGTACAGGACTACTTTTCGAATGTACGACAGAGTTCTCGTGTACAATGCTTTCTTTCCCACCTTTTTTCTCCGCCGCCTTGGTTTTTTTTTTTTTGTTTGTGCTGTAGGGATTGTTTGACCTTTGGGGATGTGGATATGGCAAAAAAACAATTTGGCCCCCAAAAATGGGATTATGTTAGAAAAAAAACCCGTCCCCCGCCTTTTTTTTTTTGTACATCTCTTCCTATTTCTCACTTGCCCACATCTACAAGTAAACCAGTCGGAGCCAGTAAATCAAAATTCACAAGAACACTAATATCCAAGTTCTTATAACTTTATAGGAACACAAAGTACGCAATGACACAAGAAAAAAATTACTACTAAATTGTGGTACCTTGTTCCTTAATCTTAAATAATCTGGGCTTCTAGAAGTTTCTTTTCGAGAGTGTTCGAGGCGACCGGGAAACGGTAGAGCTATTTGTTTGGTCGTAACGATTAAAATGGAAGCGTAATGTCGTTGGCGGAGTCGCACATACTTGCTGAATGATAGCGCTATTTACCAGGAGGAGAGGGTTAGGTACTGTGACAATTTTAGGAATGATATTATTTTACCACTAATTTATTAAACGTTTTAATTAATAGTATTCATTAAGTAATATTTATCACTGGTTTTTTTTTTTTTTTTTTTACAGAAGGTAAACACCACGCTCCGGGCAACGAGCTAATATCTAAGGAGGTAGTATACTCAATTAACGTCCGGCAGGACGGAGCCAAGCCCAGGAGAGAATAGCTCACATTCTCCCGCCCGACCAGTTGCGAACCTGGGACCCTTGCTTAGTTTGGCGAGTGCTCTATCACTGAGCTACCGGGGCTTTTGTATAATAAAGTAAAAATACAATATATATATATATTATATATATAATATATATATATAATATATATATATAATATATAATATTAAATATATATTTATATATATATATATTATATATATATAATATATATATATATATAGCAATACATAATAGATAGCACGCATATAACATATAGAATATTCAAACACAAATTCACTATATTTCACTATCAATCACTACTAATTTTATTTTAATAATAATATTATTACTATCATCATTATCATTATCATTATTATACGTATTACTATCATTATATATTATATTATTATTATTATTATTATATTATTATTATTTATATTATATTAATTATTATTAATTATTATTGATTATATTATTCTTATGTATTAATTATTATTCACAAAAAAACTATATTTCACTATTATAGTCACATTCACTATACTTTTTATCATTATCATTATCGTTATGCAACTATTTAATTTTAAAAAGCTTTAATTTTATTAACAGCTTAAATTTATCGTTGAAAATTATCAAAAATCCACAATTTTGTATTTCTACTCGAAATAAACGCAGTGATATTATCAAAAGAAAATCCTTGTTTTTTTCGTTAAAATGGAATATCCCAAAGAAGATAACTAAATTCAATATTTTATTCTCTTTGATATTGCTCTTCGTATATAAAAAAAATAATTAAAAAAGTGGGAGGGCAACTACCCCCCCATGCCCCCCTAATCGCCGTCACTGGTTGTAACATTACGTACTGGAATCAACGTATAATAATAATAATAATAATAATAATAATAATATAATAATAATAAAATAATAATACATAATAATAATAATAAAATAAATATAAATAATAATAATAATAATAATATAATAATAATATAATCATAAATA
>JABUQX010072410.1:17500-19302 GCA_015478945.1 Trachelipus rathkii
ATCATATATATTAATATATATATATATATATGGTTATATATATATATATATTATATATATATATATATATATATATATATACAGTCGCCATGTTAGACAAGGTTGGTTTGGTGTGTTTGTTGGTTATACTATCTATACTTGTATTAGTGTGTGGGTTTATTGGTTTACTGGGTTATGTGTTTTTGTGTTATTTTGTGGGTGTGTGTGGGTTATTCGGGTGATTTTATGATAATATCATCTAGTAATTAATTTATTATATAATCTTATAATTATATATATATACTTATATATATAGATTTGTTAACTTTTAGTCTTGGTCCTTGGGTTCTTCTTTCGGTACGAGTCTTTAGTTATTTGTCGTAATCATAAAGCGGCGATTTGAACATCTTTTGCATTCACAATTCCGACAGACTTTTGACTCCCAAGCAAGTTCAGGCAGAGGGTAATAATTTGTACGGATGTGTTCACACAAACTTTTATTGGTAAATGCTAATGACATCGTCCTGAAAACATATATAAAACAATACTATATTTACAATTCTAAAATCTAATAAATAGCATAAAATATTTAACACATAAACATAATAAAATAATCATTTTTACTCTTTACAAAAAATGCACTTGTTAGATATTTCACATTATTCATTAATAGATTTAACTTGATATAAATGGTAAATACCTTGATTATAGCCTCTATTAGCCTTTGCTAAACTTGTTTGTCCTTTAATTATTTACTATTACATAATGTAGTTTATTAACTTTGAATATTAAATTTCTCTCTTGAAACTACGTCTTCCTTCTATGAATATTTTGTTGCAAGTTATGAAAGATCACTCTCTTTCACGCATGCGCATAAAGTTGTTTACTAAATCTTGCAACTTTCTATTACAGGAAATTCTAATGTTAAATAAACATTAACATTCCCCGTTTTTGGAAACTTTATTAACTTTATTTAACCCTTTCAATTAAACAAAAAAAATTATAATAAAAAGAAATATGAAATTTCTTTTTCCTTTTACTTAAACTAAAATATCAAATCAAATTTCAATCTCTTTCGTAAATGCATATTTAAAAAACATTTAAATCCTATATACAATTTTCTCTGGGTTATAAGAATAAAAAATGATATTTTATTCTTTCTGACTTTTCGAAAACAAAAATGTTTCGTGATATCATTCATTTTTCTTTTATTAAACTCAACTACATTGAAAAAGTCTTTCTTTTTTTGAAATGTACTTTTTCTTCCTTGTTTCTTATTGAACTTTGGTTCACAAAGTTTATTATTCTTTCTTTGCTTGTTAATACGTTTTATCTTTGTTTAAAAAACAACTTAGGTTTTATCTTACTTTGTTTTGTCTTACAACTTAGGTTTTGTCTTAAATCTATATGGTTTTTTAAACCTTTATCTTTTATATCTTTAAACTCATTTTCAGTTTTAGGAACTTTGAACTTTGGAAGATTTACTTTATTTTTAACTTTAGAAGCTTTTGTTTCTTGACAAGGCCTTTGAGAATATATTTTAGTAATTCTCTCTAGTGTGCTAAGATTGCTCGTCAGTTGACAAAGTTTTAGAACATTTAAAAGACATCTTCCCGATAGTAAATTTTTCAACAATTTTGCAGATTACTTTAAAATCCCTTTTTTGTCCTTATGCTTCTTATTCTTTCTCATAGAATTCGTACTGGCATAAGTTTACTTATTGAACATTATTGAAATATGCTGTTGCCTCTACTCTTTATTTAACGACAAACCCGTGGTTACAATTTTCAACTTTTATTGCTATTTGTTTTGCTACATATGTG
>JABUQX010072411.1:7500-12500 GCA_015478945.1 Trachelipus rathkii
TCTCTACCAATCCTCTCAAACTCTTCAGATACCACACAAACCAAATCATCCGCATATAACAGGTAGGGGTACCCTCCACTCATCTCCACACTCCTCTCCATCATTCTAACACCATTTCCTGTCACGCCTACCTTGAATTTTTTCATAACCCCATCCATATACAAATTGAATAACCATGAGACATACAACACAACCCTGCCTCACCCGCTATTAATACTAAACCAATCACTTTTGACACCATTTATTCTTACACACGCCTCACTATCGTCATACATACTTTTGATTCCATTCAGAAGCCTATCACCAACACTATATATCACAATTGCCATAGAGCTTCCTATTAATCCTATCCTATCAATACCCCTGTTGCAAATCCATAAACTTAAATACACCTCTCCTCTCCCTCATTTTCTTTATCATTTGCTTCAATGTAAAGATTTGATCCACATCCTCTACTACCACCCCTAAACGCACCTTGTTCTTCTCCAATCAGTCCTTCAGTCACTCGTCCTTCAGTCACTAGCGCAATCTTTGGACCAAAATACCAACATATATCTTCCCTATAACACTCAATAAACTAATTCCTCTATAATTTCTACAGTTCCCTTTATCTCCCTTACCCTTATATAAGGGTATATAACTATACCCTCCATAAACGATTTATTACACAACTTCAAGATCCAATCAATCACCATCTTGCCTCCGTTCTTGATCATTTCACCAGTAATTTCATCTATACCTGCAGATTTACCATACTTTTTCAACTATCTCACTCTACCCATTTCCTCTTCTTTGCTAATAACCTCATCCCTAAAATACCTATTCCTTCTTGCACCATCAAACCCACACACAGTCACTATCACCTCTTCATTACTGCCACTGTTATGCATACAGATTCTTGAAGTGTTCTTTCCACACTCCCACTCACATGCATTTCATCAGTTACAAAATACCATCCCTATTCATTATTCTGAGCAGGTTCCCCTTATTCTAATTCTTAGCGCTTCCTTCCAGAAGAGCTTCCTATTCCTTTGTATGTCCCCATTCATCCTCCTTTCCAAACTGTTCATTGCATTCTTCTTTCTTCTTACATATGCATCTTTGTAGCATTTCTTTTTTCCCATATAATTCCAAGCATCTTTCTTTTGAAATTTCATTTGCTTTTTAGTACATTCAACCACGCTTTATTTTTTTTAAAACTTTTTAATTTCAAACATCCTCATTCCAACACTCACTGTTAGCATTCTTACTTCCTACTTTAGCACATCCACATACTTCTTTTGATCTGCAATCAGCCGCTTACTTCATTTGCTTCCAGATTTGTTCAACTGATTTACTTGCGAACGCTCTTAAATACTTATCCTTATTACCTTGTTTACTTAACTTCACTCTTAATTTTACCCTCTTCCTTCCGTATCACCTTCCTTCCACTAACTTAATTTTACATAAACAACATAATGATCCTATATCTCATTTCTAACCTTCTCACTGAATTAACATCCAACACATACTTCAACATTTTCTTCACCAACACAAAATCAATCATACTTTTCACTTTGATACCATCTCTACCTACACCAACTCTAGTATACTTATGAATACTCTTGTGTTTAAAGAAAGTATTACTTACACACATACCTCTCTCCTCACCGAAATCAATCACCTTCCTACCATTCTTATTTTCTCCTCTACCGACACCCCTTTTCCACCTGTTTTACCATCCCTTTTTTGATCATAGGTATATATATATATATATATAAAGATATATATATATATATATATATATATATATATATATATATATATATATATATATATATATATATATATATATATATATATAAATATATATATATATATATATATATATATATATATACTGTATATATAAAATCCGTATTAATAGTCAATATTTAGGCCTAGAAGGGGTATTGGTAATTTAAAACATCTTTAATATACATAAAAAGAGGTAATTTAATAAAAACAAAAAAACATTTGTTTTAAAAAACGGTTTTTTTCAAAAAAAAAACAAATTAAAAAAACTGTTTCACAACCCTATATATACACATATATATATATATATATATATATATATATATATATATATATATATATATATATATATATATATATATATATATATATATATATATATATATATATATATATATATATATATATATATATATATTTTTTCTTTAAAAAAAAAATATTTTATTATAATATTAAATATTATATTTTTATATATTATATAACTAAATAATAAAACATATTTAATGGAACTTGAAAAAAGAAGTTAATTAGAAAATAAATAATAAAAAAGATTAAATAATATATAACTGCAGTAAAAAAGCAAAAGGTACTAAAAAAAAATTACATTAAATTTTAAACAGATATAGTAGGGTGAAATAAATATATAAAAAATTTTAATCAATTTAAAATGACATAAAAAAATAAATAAATAAATAAAAAAGGCCCCAATTTTGTAATTTTATATAATACCATATTTTTCATGTCATTTCTTAAAGACTTAAAGATTATTATTAACTTATGATTGATGTTTTTGTTTGTTTTGTTTTTAGTGGTTGTTTCTATTCTACTTTCAAATTGCTTTAAATTTTCATTTTTTAATATATATATATATATATATATATTATATTAATATTATATATATATATATAATATATATATATATATTATATATATACTATATATATAATATATATATTAATATAGACTATATATATAAATATATATATATATATATATATATATATATATATATATATATATATATATATATATATATTATATATTATATATATATATATATATATATGATATATAATATATTACGAGAAGCAAAAAAAATCATCTTCGAATTAATAACGACAGTCCACAATACGAATGTGCATGTAAGTTGCCAACCAAAGGAAATGGGAAAAATATATTTAAACCGATAATTGTTCAAACAACCGGGTAAAAGTCCACGAAAAGATGAACACAGATTATACTGGTTAAACAACTGGAGAAAAAGAAAAAAAGATTAACTGTATGTAACATGAGCCTCCCTAAAATGAAGAGGTCATGCGGGTATTAATAGTGATCATGGAAGGAGAATGATATAGTAATAGTGTAAGGAGGGTGATAAAAAAAACAATTAATTTGATGACGACTAGAAATACACAGGAGGATAATATATTGGTAGGATAGATAATAAGGCGGAAAACTCTAGTCCCGATCATTTAAAAAAAAGGTTATCCACTAAAAACGAGATGACAACTCTATACAAATCCAAACGACTAACAAATATACCAAACAGTTTGAAAAAGTTCTGAAAGTTTTGAGGACCTAAATTTATAAGTTTTAGATTTTTTTTTTATTCTGAAACTATGTGATCCTTCTAAGAAAGAAAAATCCACTTTTTTGGGAACGTGGATGGCCTAGTGGATAGAGCGCCCGGTTACTGTTAACTCAGCGACGCGGAGTCCAGTGTTCGAATCCCGCTGATGGAGAGTAAAATCTCCTTTGACTCATTCATTATTTTTTGAGACAAGAAAGGTTTAAGTTCTTTTATTTCGAAGATGAAATACTTTTTCGAAAGGTTGCGTTAGTTGAAAAGATGAAGTAATTGGATTTTCCAGGAAATAAAATCAATCATGCTTTCTCCGTCGATACCATATTACACAAAAATGCTAGATAAATCAGATCAGTCAGTCCTAAGTCAATCTTCTAGCATAAACTATTTGTGTTTGTGAAATGAAAAGAGTAATGGTATACGAAAGTCAGGTGATGAGGTGACATGTCAATAATAAAAAGAGAGAAAGTAACAAAGATAACACAATATTAATAGATCTAAATGATAAGCGAAGACCTTTCACGACAGATGACATACAGCGACAGAAAAAAATATCGTAAAATATTTTTGTAGAAAAAATAAGTTGTGGAAGATGAAGTTTGGAAATCACAATCTCTTAAATTGTCAAGACTTAATCGAAAGCTGTCAAATATATATATATATATATATATATATATTATATATATATATATATATTAATATATATTATTATTATATATATATATATATATATTTATATATATAAGATATATATATATATATTATATATATATATATATATATATGGACGAACTTTTATGTTAACATATCTATCAATTCACTTTCTCTATTCAAAGAGAAAAAAAGTCCTTCCATATCCTTCAAGCACGACAGATTCCAAATTACAATCTTTCATTTAAAAGCCACTCACGTCCTTTGAATTAATGATATTTCCCAGAAAAGCTATTTTTCACTTTATAGGTCAAGAGGAATCTTTAATTACACCGATTGCTTTTATTCTTTCCTATTTTCCTCTTTATATATATATATATATATTATATATATATATATTTATATATATATATATATATATATATATATATATATATATTTTCTTATAGCGTAAGCTTTTAACCTATCCCCCTAATAATGTTACAAATTTTCTCAGGCATGAACCTTCACATATATACTGTTTATATATAATATATATATATATACTTTCTATATATATATATATATCTATGTATATATATATATATATATATTATATATATAATATATACCGTATATATATAGTAATATATATGATATAACTTATATATAGATATATATTAATTATATATTAGTATATATATATATTATATATATATATATATATATATATATCATATATATATATATGTGACCTATATATATATATATACTTATATTATATATAATAAATTTATATATTATTATTATACTATATATATATATATATATATATATAGTATTATATATATATATATATATATATATTCTTTTGACTTTTTTTTCTTTTAATTCAGCAATTTTTCGTGTAAAGAGGAAAATATTGTATAACTTCTTCTACTCATTTCAAACTAATAAAAGATACACTTAGGTTCTATAATACAATAACAACAACTTATACTTTATAGACTAC
>JABUQX010072411.1:17500-20000 GCA_015478945.1 Trachelipus rathkii
TATATATTATATATATATAGTATATATATTATTATATTATAAAGACAATATATAGTATATATAATATATATATATATATATATATATATAATATAATATATTATATTCCTCCATTCCTCAAATTGGGGGGTGAGGTGCGCAGCAAATACAACCGGAAAAAGAAAAGTAGTAAAATAAAATGACGTAAGTCGAAAAAAAGCTCCCCCCTTTATTATTATATATACTATATATATACTATATATATATATACATCAACTATCATAAGTAATATATATATATATAGTATATATGATATTATAGTATATATATATATAATATATATATGTATATAATATACTATATATTATAATATATATATCATATATATATATATATTATAATACTATATTATATAGTAGTCTATTAAGATTGGCATTTCAGAATTTTCGAGGTACGAAAAATATTTCAAAATTTAATTAATATTCTCTTTATTTCTTTACTCTCAAACACTTTTAACTCTCCTCATTTTCTTTTAAGGACTATATATAATATTATACTATATATAAATATATATATATATATATATATATATATATATATATATAATATATATATATATATATATATATATATAAATAATAATATATGTTTTATGATATATATATTATATATATATATATTATTAACTCTCCTATACACTATATATTATATATATATAATATATATATATATATATGAATAAAATATAGGCTTGATGTCAAACGCTTCGCTTCAGAGGTTATACCATAAGGGTTATTCTAACTATCAGAGTGGAAAAGGTTCGAATCCAAGTGAAATTGTACTATCATTATGTGTGTGTGTATGTGTGTGCAAGGGCGAGAAATAATATCCTACAATGACTGAATCGGTGTTGAATTTTAGCGTCTGAAAACTGGTCTGCAAGTTTCTCCCAACGAATTTGCATACAAAGAAAGTGTTTAATGTATAATACAATCTAGGTAGAGCATTTTTCCGAGCCGCACTCTACCTTCATTTTTTTTTACAACTGCACCACACCAGGACTGAAATTGTGTCGCACAGCACCACACCAAAATGAGCGAAAAGAATAATTGGAAAATTGAATGTTAGTGAAACTGAAGATTTCTTGTAATGTACTGCAAATATTCCAAAATAATATGGAGTGCACCCCAATAAGGGGCTGTTCAAAAATTACGTAATGCAAATTTAAGTCTACTTTAACTCTCAACCCCTCTCCCCCCCCCTTGCAACGTAACTGTGAAGCCAAGTATTAACTCCCTCCCATTGATAATTACATAACACTGCTCGCCACCGCTTCTCACACATTGTTTCAAAAAGTGAAAACTAAAAGTATTGATAAAATATTTTAGCACAACTTGTTAAAATATTATAGGAAAAAATTTAATTTATAAACATTTCCTAATATATATATATATATATATAATAATATATATACTACTATATATATATTATATATATAATATGATATATATTATATATATATATATATTATTTATATATATATATAAAAATAATCACAACAAAAGTTTGTATAGTTGATGGGGTATAGGTGTGTCTTTAAGGCTGATCGAGCATCGTATTTCGTGTACCGCAACGAACGAACCAAAAGCAAACAAAAACACACACACACACTTACACACACACACACATATTTTAATTATATATATATATATATATACTATTATATTATAAATATATATATATATATATATATCGATAATATATATATATATATATATATATATATAGCGTATAGCCCACTGCGATTAATCTTTGACAACTGCATCGCAACGGGACACTAATATTTTGTGTGCTGGCACCACGCACCATTGCGTTAGTCCCAATCCCAGTGTGTCTCGAACAATTTACAGAGATTCTTATGCTGGTCATCTGCATCTCTCTCTCTCTTCTCTTTTTTTTTTTTTTTTTTTTTTTTTTTGTTATAAAATTATCATTTTAGAATTAGTTCGAAACTAATTTGATGCACCACGTATATATAAATAATAGTTAATAACAAAAGTTTCAAAAAAGGAAAAAGAAAAATAATACTTTGCAAAAGTTGAACAAAAACTATTAAAAAAAAAGATAAACAATAAGTTGAAAAAAAACTATTTTAAAAAACAAACAAACAATAAGTTTAACAAAAACTATTATAAAAACGGAAGGAAAGAAAAATCCATAAAAAATTATAATCTCCAACTTTTGTCCCTTAAAAGAGGTAAGGTTTGAATTTATAATTTTAACTCCAGCAGCTTGGGAATTGTTAAATACATAAAACCTTATATATAATATATATATATATATTAATATATATATATCTATACGTATATATTAATATATATATAATATATATATAATATATATTATATATACTATTATATTATATTATATATATATATATTATATATATATATAACCCATAGAGGTATTAACAATTGCAAAAGGATGAGCAATACAAATTGCAGTGACATAGTAGTACTAT
>JABUQX010072412.1:7500-12500 GCA_015478945.1 Trachelipus rathkii
CCTGGGGTAGATTTAATCGCTTCCCTATTTAAATTATTACTGTCCTTCAGAACAAACAAATTCATCGTTCTGGCGGATATTTCAAAGGCCTTCCTCCAGATCAAATTAAAGTTAGAAGAGGACAGAAATCGCTTCTGTTTTTTTCTGGGAGGCTGATGGCGAGTTACTCACTTACCGTTATGCCACCATCATTTTCGGGTTGGCTGTCAGCCCCTACGTACTAGGGGCTGTTATACAACATCACGCCAAAAAATACCCTCCTGATCTCTGTACCTCTCTTCTTCAAAATAATCTGTATGTTGACAATTTTTTGTATACTTCTTCGTCTGTCAACGAACTTCAAGATATTTTTCAAAAGGCCACCTCACGTATGAGTGAGGGGGGCTTCAACTTGTGCTCCTGGAACTCAAATTGTCCAGAGCTCAAAGAAATATTCAAGGAGGAGGGTAAACTTGCAACTCATCAAAGTGATGAAGAAAGAGTTTTAGGGTATTTATATAATACCGTTCAAGATAGTCTGAGTCTTAGTGACTTTTCATTAAATATTGTCTCTACCAAGAGACAGCTCCTGTCGGAGATCTCAAAAGTATTCGATCCCCTATGCCTTTACCTCCCCGTCACCGTTCGAGGCCGCCTTCTTATGAAGAAAACTTGGGAAGTGGACATGGGGTGGGACGATATAATCGCTCCCGAAATCAAAAATTCTTGGGAGAAGTTGAGCAAGGACCTTAACTCTCTGAAGGAGGTCTCTTTTAGGAGATCTTCATTTGAGTCAAGTGACTCTGATTTAAGTATTCATATATTCTGCGATGCAAGCACTGTTGCTTATGGCTTCGTAGTGTATGTCTCGTCTGCGGCAGAGGGTCCAAATCTTCTTTGGTCAAAGGGAAAAATCGCTCCTGCAAAAGGAAGAACGCTTCCCTGTTTGGAGTTATTGTCTGTGTTTTTAGCATTAAAGTGCTTACCACAAATGTTGAGTGGACTGTCGGGTGTCAAGTTCAAGGAATTGAACATATTCTCCGACTCGCAGATAACTCTTCATTGGATCCAAAATAGGATATCCAAAGTCAAGCAAATATTCGTGAAGAACCGTGTGCAAGATATTCGCACCATGAGCTCTTCGCTTCAAGAGAAATATTCGTTAAGTCCTAAATTTCTCTACGTCAGAACAGAAGATAATCCAGCGGACCTTCTGACCAGAGGTATTTCATTCAAAGAGTTCCAAAAGAACATGTCCTTTTGGGCGAAAGGTCCAAAATTTCTCTCTTTAAATAGTATTTATTGGCCATCAGCTGAACTGGAAACAGCATCTCCAGTTTTTGCTGTTGTTCAAGGTGGCAATGAACCTCCTGTAGTGGATTTGTCCAAATATTCAAATTTGCACAAGCTATATCGAGTAGTAGCTTTATTATTCCAGTTTGGAGCATTGTCAAGAGGTGTGACAAATAATCATGATTTGAAAGCTCGTCTGTATTGTCTGCAGACAATGCAGAAAGAATCGTTCTCGAAAGAACTTCAATTTTTAGAAGAGATTAAAAATAATCCTTCTTTCACAGGCCAAGTTCCGGACTTGGTAAATAATCTGAACTTGTTCTTGGATGAAAATCATCTCATCAGGAGCAAGGGTCGTTTGTCAAGATGCAATTATTACAATTATGACGTAATTAATCCCATCTTGCTGTCAAAAAGTCACCACCTCTCCAAGTTAATCATAAGAGATGCTCACCATAAGTGTAAGCATCTAGGCATACAAGCCACTCTTACAAATATTCGGCTCCAAGGCTTCTGGGTGACTTCAGCGCGTACCTCCATCAAAAATGTTTTGCAAGAATGCATAGTCTGCAAAAAGTTCAATAATTTTGCTTTTCGGTACCCACGCTTCACCAATTATTCAAAAGACCAGGTGGAATTATTCAGGCCTTTTAAGCATGTAGGTGTTGACTACACCAAACATTGGTGGGTCAAAGTCAAGGGCTCTGGCTCAGCCCAAAAAATGTTCATACTCATTTACACCTGTCTAAATATTCGTGCGGTCTATTTAGACCTTATAGATGACATGTCATCTAAATCATTTATTCAATCGTTCCAACGATTTGTTAATCGTTTCGGAGTGCCTGACTGTGTCTATAGCGACAACGCGCGCTCCTTCAATCAAGGAACTGACTTCTTAGGAACTTTCCTCGTGTCAGAAAATGGGAGTGAGTTTTTAAGAAAAAATCAGATTTCGCATAAGCGAATTCCTCTGTATAGCCCATGGGTAGGAAGCCAGTGGGAACGGTTAATACGTGTGGTGAAGGATTGTTTATTCAAAACAATTGGACGTTCCTCGTTGAATTATTTCGACTTCATTACGATATTGTCAGATATTGCTGATGCTATAAATTCACGTCCGCTCACCTACACCACCAGTTCAAATGAAATATTACCTCTCACTCCCAACGATTTCATCAAACCTTTGTCAAAAACCGCTATGGCGTTACCCGGAGCTGGGTCAAATAATCAGTTCTGGGACTCAACTTCGGCTAAGAAAGAGCTAGTAAAGTCACTGAAGTATTCTTCAGAAAAATTCGAAGAATTTCGTACCAGGTGGTACAATGAGTACCTTCTCAGTCTTAGAGAGACTGGAAGAGATCTCTACCAGGTCAACTGGAATAATCTAGTCAAGAAGAATGACGTTGTTCTTATCAAAAGTCCAGTGAAAGAACGTCCTTACTGGCAGATGGGGATAGTCGTAGATCTTATAATCGGCGACGACAATAAAGTCAGATCGGTGTACGTCAGGACTCCTGGGGGACAAGTCAGCTTGTATCCAGTCAAATATTTGTATCCCTTAGAGCTTTCTTTGACCCACAGTGGTTCAACACCTTCATCGTCAAACACAGTCCCTGTCCTTCCAGCAAATCCATCATTAAATATTCCTGGAGGGGTGAACCCCCCTTCTACGTCTGCGACGGATGCTGGAAGTTCATCAACGCCAGCTGATAGAGATATTCAAAATAGTCGGCCTAAGCGGAAAGCTGCAGAAGCTGCAAGAAAAAATATTCTGATGTATGATTCATCGGAAGAATCAGATTAAATATTCTGCAGCTGTTTTCAAAATATTTCATTTGCAAGTAGTTCAATTCTGGACCTGCCCTATAGGGGCCAGAAGCCACCCCCCACCTTGGAGGATATAAAAAATTATAGGTCAAGAGTTGCAGAAAAGAGATTGTTTCCTGGACACCTAGCGGTTGCCAAAATAAAAGAGTGCAGAACAATAGCTTCAATATTTGATAATAACTTTTTGTTTTGATTTCAAGCTGTAAAGGTGCTTTAAAAATTCATTCGTTGTTTTTGCTTTCGTGCCGTTAACAGCTTTCGCAGTTAAGCTTCATGCTAGGTTTTAAAAGCCGACTTATTAGTTGTTTGTTAGATTTCAGTAACATCAAAGTATATTTTCATATATTCAAATAAACCTTAATTTTAAATTAATTTTGATTCCAGAAAAAGCTTTAAACGGGAGTTAACTACTTTTTCGTTCTAAGCCTGAGAAAATAAACTTTTCTCAATTGCTTATTAAGATAATATTAAGTGGTAATCCCACGTCCTAAATATTCAGGAACGTGAAGGACCCCAGGCGCTTTCAGGGAATATATCTCTAAAATATTCTCAAAACTTTAGAATGCAAGAAACTAAAACTATTTATTGCACTTCTTCAATATCAAAATTAGTCTGTTCTTAACCAGAACGAAATATTCATTTATATATATATATATAATATATATATATTATAATATATATTATATATAGTATATATTATATATATATATATATATATATATATATTTATATATATATATATATATATATAATATATATATATATATATATTATATATATATATATATATATATATATATATATATATATTATATATATATATATATATATATATATATATATATATATATATTATATATATATATATTATATTATATATATATATATATATATATATATATATATTATATATATATATATATATATATATATATATATATATATATATATTATATTATATATATATATATATAATATATATATTAATATATATATATATAATATATATATATATATATATATATATATTAAACGAAAATACTCCCAAAAATTATATTAATTGAAATAAACGAATAAAAATAAAAAAAACTTAAGAGAAAAAATCAAATTTCATATTAAAATTTCGATTAATAATATAATAATAATAATATTAAATATCATAATAATATAATAATAATAATAATAATAATAATAATAATAATAATAATAATAATAATAATAATAATAATAATAATAATAATAATAATAATAATAATAATAATAATATAATAATAATAATAATAATAATAATAATAATAATAATAATACTCTTCAAAATAGTTTTCCATTAAATAAATATTTATTTCAAAGAAAACTGTTATTCTTGTTGCCATTAAAAAATATTAAGATGTTTCGTACTTTGTACAGCTTTTTTCATGAGTGTGACATAATCAATCTTCCAATTGGAAAATATAAGTAATTAAAATTTTTTTTTTTTTTAACAAAATACTATGATTTTTAGGTTCAGCATATATTTATGAAACTTTTCATCTAAATAAAGTTGTTAAAACTTTGTTACGCTAGCATATATTCGTTGGTTAGTATATAAAGAACTTATTTTTATGCTATGTTTATCCAAAATGATCCTCGGAAATGCTGACCTGAATCAATAGATATATAGATCATGGAAGGGTGGGAGAGAGGGAAGGGGAGGGGCTGATGGTTTGATTTACTGACTTACTGATTTACTGCTTTAGGATCAGTAAACTATTACACTTTACTATGATATTTTATTCAAAGACTTGTTTTTATGTTATGTTTGGATAAAACTTTGCTATGTTTGCAATTATTCATTGGGAATTATAAGATAGTTAGGTAAAGGTTATGATAAATTTTTGTTAGATATTACTATGTTAATGTAA
>JABUQX010072412.1:20000-40000 GCA_015478945.1 Trachelipus rathkii
ATAATGAAAAATTCATTAAAACGGTTTCATTCTTCACATTAAAGGTGAATTAAAATGAGCATTAAATTTGCATTGTGTTTTCTTGTTTTCCTAAGACTAAGTAGTCAAACCAATTTAAGAGTAGGTGCCGCGATTTTTTTTTAGCACAGCAAGGTTCCGCGGGGAAAAAAGTTTGGGAACCCCTGGCTTAAACAATCTTTAAACATGGTGAAGAGAGGTGAAATGTTTCCCGTTTTGCATAACGGTGTCCAAATATGGCTTAAGAAGTCCTTAAACACAATGTAGAGAAGAAAGATGGTTCCCTTTTGCATAACGATATCCAAATAAGGACTAGGCAATCTTTAAGCACGGTGTAGAGAAGATGGTTCCGTCTTTGCATAACGATGACCAAATATGACTTAAGCTATCTTTAGACACGGTGTAGAGAAGTGAGATGTTTCCCTTTTGCATGATGATGTCCAAATTTAGTCTAAACAATCTTTGAACACTCTGTAGAGAAGTGAGATGTTTCCTCTTTATATAAAAGCATGGCTTAAACAATCTTTAAACACGGTGTAGAGATGTGAGATGGTTCCTCTTTGCATAACGGTATGGCTTAAGTAATCTTTAAACATTGTGTAGAGAAGCGAGATGATTCCCTTTTGCTAACGGTGTCCAAATATGGCTTAAGCAATCTTTAAACAAATATCAAGCTTTAATTTTAACGGCATCCAATCAATTTATAATGGTTGAGTGTCACATGATGTAAACAAGCTTGGGGGATGGAGGTAGGCCTTTATGTTTTTGTTAAAAAAAAACTGTGCGTCATTGATTCAATTACTTCTAGTAGTTGAATAGTTTTAAATGCAAAGTAAGAATCAATTAATATTTCCTTTAATTAACGTAGCACAGTATTTGGGTTGTCCGAGCACTGAAATTTTGCTCACCGCACCGCACCGCACTGCACCAAAAATTATTTTTGTTGCACATTATCTCTATTTTTCAATGCACACTGCACCTCTCTATTTTTTAATATCGCATCGCACCGTTACACTGTAATTATGTGTCGCACCGAACCAAAATGATTGCACCAGGCACCGCACTTCATTATAATGAATGAGTCAAAGGAGATTTTACTCTCCATCAGCGGGATTCGAACACTGGACTCTGCGTCGCTGAGTTAACAGTAACCGGGCGCTCTATCCACTAGGCCATGCACCTGGTGTGTAGGCCAACTCTACAGAGAACTTCTTCTGGTTCCAATAATAATCTTAGTAGTATTTCCCTCCAAAGTTTTTTAAATAATTTTTTTGCCTGTTTTTTTATCTTACTTTTACTTTATTGTTTTTTTTATATTGATTAAATTGATTGATTGATTAAATTAGATAACATATATTTATTTTTTGTTTATAAATTATAAGCTGATTATTGTTTACATTCGTGCATTGAACGGAAAACGAGTAATATTAAGAATTTCGCTTGATTATCCGAAAATATGGCTGAAGTTAAATATAATGAAAGATTTTCGTGGAAACCATCCATGTTGTCACTCGTAAAAATGACAAAGCTGTCGAAAGTGACAAAAATGTTAGGAAGCGTTTTTGAGAGGAAACTATGTAGAAGTTGCATTTTTCATAGAATTTAAATTCACAATCTTGAGATGACTCATTGAGGCATCCTATTCAGGTCATCAAAAATTTAATCATTCGGAATACTGAGTCATCAAAAATTTAATCAACCGGAATACTGAGTCATCAAAAATTTAATCAACCGGAATATTGAGAAATCATAATTTTAAGGGATTTTATTTGTAAATTGAAAGAAGAATTGTGTTAGGGAAAATTACAATAAAAGAGAATTAATTGTTTTAATGACATTATACACTTTCAGTCTCCAAGCTTTTTAATTTTTAATTCTGTTACAAAATCTTTTTGATGTTGAAAACATTATTAAATGTACCGGAATAATCGCCCACCATAATTTCTTTGTAGATTTGGATATTAGAAAGGTCGGTAATATATAACTGTGTTCTGATTAGAGTGAAAACTCTATCAAGAGAAAATGAGATAAGATTGGATGAAAGAATCAAATAAAATATAATTAAAAGTAGGAACAAAATGAACCAGAAAACGATATAAAAGTATTGTTTGACCTTAAAATCCGAAAAGTACATAATTCTGAATATGACCAAAAGTTCACGTTTTAAAAATACTTTGGTATGGTCTTTCATAAGGGGAGAAAAAAAATGCAGCAATAATGTTCAAATTTAATATTAAGTTTGAGTAAAAAAATAGACATTAAATTTTATGAAACCACAATATATATATATATATATATATATATATATATATAATATATATATATATATATATATATATATATATATATATATATATATATATATATATATATATATATATATATATATATATATATATATATAAATATATATATATATATATATATATATATATATATATATATATATATATATATATATATATATATATATATATATATATATATATACTTTTATAAATATATATATATATATATATATATATATATATATATATATATATATATATATATATATAATAAAAGTTTATAGACTTTAAAAATGAACTTTAATTGATGAAACAAATTTGATTTTTAGAAATCTGAGGAAAGTTTTTAATTGGCAACACTTTATTTAAATAAACTGATAAGTAGGTAAAATTTGGGATTGGGAAATATCTCCTGGTGAAAACAATCGGGAATATATAAACTCCTGTTTAAAATTATCACACCACGTAGGAAACATGAAGTTATGTCTCATTGTTGCCAGGGTTTCTGTAAAACCTCCATATGGCCCCGTGTCTAAACTTTCATCTAATGCACGATAATGCTCATCCACACATTGCAAGGATATTCACGAACTACCTAAGCCTGATCGAAGTAGAGGTGCTGAATTGGATCAGGCGAAGACTTGACGTCAAACCCACCGAATACCTTTGGAAACGCTCGACGATCTGCGCCCGCACCTTTTACCTTACATGAGCTAGAACGTGCCGTGATTGCAGTTTGTGATAATATTACCCAGTAATATATCCAGAAAATCATATTGGGTTTACCTTGAAGTTGCAGGTGGGCATAGGAGCTAAATGCAATATGTGCTACGCACTAATAATTGCACATACATGTCGCTAATCCTTTAAACCATGGCTGGTTCATCGTCCACAAGTTACACTTCCCAATTAGCAACATTTATGCGTTGTACTTTCACGAAATAAACGTATTGAGCACACGTGTTTCCTTATTCCCCTCGTTATTTCCTTGTTCAGACACAGGACCATATGGAGTTTGTATAGAAACCCAGGCAACAATGATACATAACGTCATGTTTCCTACATGGTGCGATAATTTTGAACAGAATTTGAATTTTCACCAGGAGGGATTTCCCAATCCCAAATTTTACCTACATATCAATTCATTTAAATAAAGTGAAGCCAATTAAAAATTTTCCTCAAATTTTTAAAAATCAAATTTATTTAATTAATTAAAGTTAATTTTTAAAGTTTAAAATCTTTTATTATTAATATTAAAAATCGAAGCCCAATTTTATTTTTCCTCTGCATATAAGAATTCAACATTTAGTTGTGCCTCTTGGTAGGAAAATTCTTCTTGTATTCATTAATTATTACCTGTTTTTGAAAAACACTCCATAAATTTTTTAGCTATCTTAGGTCTCTCAGGCTTTAGAATCTTTTCATAAATATCTTTCTGAGTGTTGAAAATTCTCTGCTTAGCATTTTCAGTTGTATCCTTCAACATGAGATTTACAAATAATTCATCATCCATTTTAAAATCTTTTAAACTAAATAACCTTGATAATAAAAACACAGGAGGAGAGTGGTCAGTATTCTGTTTAAAAATGTCCATGAATTTCATTACTTCCCACTCTTTTAAACAATACTGTTGCTGTGTTGAATGTGATCGATGAATATTACTTCCCTCCTCCATAGAAATAACATAATTTCTATAGTCAGAAGGGGCAAGACACCACACCTCTTTTAAAATGAACCTATACTTATACATATTACAAAGGCCCCCATTAACTTCAATCATTTCAATCATGTGAACTATAGAGTGAAGCAACTTATAAAAATGAAAATAAGTTATTTTCTCACAAACTAGATTAATCAATTTTATAAATAAATCTTGGTAAGGCCAAAATAAAAGTTGCTTGAGCACGGGAAATAGTTTCCTGTGGTCGCTACGGAGGAGCATATTCTTTAGCACATTTTCATTCGTATCGTATACCAAAAATCTTAGAATTTCTATCCTAGATTTACTTCTTGCAAATATAGATGTCAAATGAGCACCTTCCAAATGTATGAAACTAATTATTTTATCTACGAACTTTGGTAAAAGGCTTTCTTTCTCTGAAAAACCTAACATCCTCCAGCAATTCTTAAACGCTACTTCGTTTCTCTTGAGAAAAGCATGCTCACACACGACTAGAAGATCTTTTTCATGTGCCTCATAGTCACCCATAATGGCCAAATCTAAAATTTTATTAAACGGGAGATCCTTCCAATAGCCACCAATAAATTTGTATTCTGCAATAAATTTTCCTTGACGAATAAAACTTTCCTCATCTTTGCTTATTTCTTTCCACAATACACAAATATCTTCTATTAATAAGGAATCAATAGCAATTAAAATGCGCAGGAGAACATCTAGACTATTATCTTTAACTAATTTTCTGGCTACTAGGGTTGTATCAATTATTCCTTTATGGGTAATAAAGGAGCTTTCGAGAAAGTTAATACAATAAGAAGGGGAAAGCTTAAAAAGCATCTTCTGATCTGTTATCCATTCGAACATATTATTAACAACAATATTTATTAAATTCTTTGGCAAAATATTTACTATCGGAACATATAAATTTTTTATCGTATCTGAAAATTCCTGTTGTAGAATTTCAATAAAGTTTCTGAAAAATTTTGAGTCATAATTTACAAAGTCATTTCGTATAACTAAGTATCGTAAAATTTCCTCTTTCACTTCAGGTAGGCAGCAAAATTCAGCAATAAATTTTACAGCACTCATTTCTTCCAACCTTTTAATCATCTTGGGACCAATAGAAGCCATACCTAAAAAGAAAAAAATAGTTATCAGAAATATTGATGTAAATTACAGCTGGGATTGATTAATAAGAAAGAATATAAAACAAAGATGATATAAATATATATATAACTAAAAAACAGATATAATTGTTGAGGGATATAGTTCTATTTTACGTGTGGGTTGATGTATCTTAATAGGATGTACATTATGTTGTGGATAGTATATGGATTGTGTCAGCTTATTCATGTAGCGGGCGAGTGTGTGAGATGAGATGTCGCTGAGTTGTTAGAGGATATACGGTTTAGGATAGGTGTAGGTGACTGGAGCATTGAGTATACAGACGAGAGGCTTGGGATCTAAGTGGTATTGTTTAGCAGTTTCTGTGAAGGTGAGTTGTGGGTGGGTATAGTTTCACGAAGAATTGGTATTGTCGTGAGTGTCTCGGAGGTCTGTTAGCCGACTTATGATTAGCGTAATTAAGTTAAAATATCTGAGCTTATTCACCTAAGTTAGTCAATATTGAATATTTGTGTTGCAGAAAGTGAAGCAATATTATTAGTATTAATATTACTTATATATATCAAGGCGCAAAAGTGGGCCTTTTGCGAGTGAAGCATAATGTAAGGAATAATAAAATAAAATGCTAGCTTATATGCACTAATTTGAATAAAAGGTACAATTTGTTTCATTAAAGTACAATATGCTTAATTAAAATTATAAAACAAAAGCACTAAATATATAGGTATCAAATGATTGTAATATTTTATATATTATTATAAATATATAAAAATAGTTTTTTTTAATAAAATAAACCTGAAAGGGAAAAATTGATATTATTCAAAGAAAATTAATAGGTAAATAAGTAATAAATAATATATTTGGTTGTACATATACATCCATGTATACTATTATTTGTTTAAATTGATCAGTATAGTATATTATATAAAAGTAAAATTTTTGTAATTCTTATTGTATTATATTTTAGCCATACTATTCCAGCTCATATGATATAAATGATTCTTATATCTCCTAATTTTATTAAATTATTAAGAGTGCTTGTAACAAAAGTAATATATTCACACTTTAATACGTAAACACCACAATCTAGCCTCCTATAGGTAGAGATTATTAATAGGATTTATTTTAATATGAAACAAAAAATTTACCAAAAAATAGAACTACTTATCATTATAGACACACAAAACACCAGAGAGAGGAAGCGTCATTAAAATCCAGTGATAACAGTATCACAGGATTGAAGAAATAATATGTGCCCCACACTAATTTTGTAACAAGCCGGACATCCACACTGAACAACATATTAAATTTAAGTGTTAAAAGAGAATCGAAAATTTTCGTTTTTCTGTTCATGAGCCCTTTGGAGGGCCCAGCTTGAAGCAATGCGAACGGGCCTACTGGACCCTTATTGGTATTTTGTGGCAACACACATTCAACAAGATAAATTGCTCATTTTGTATCTTTCCGCATGTGATTAATTCGCGATAATAGAGACTTTTTAACTATCTGATACCCAAAAAAGAGTTTACCGACTATACATCCCAATGCGTACAATTCAACAAAATGTAATGAAATATAGTTCAAGTAGATTCGCGGAGCATTTTGGATCAAGTGCCCGACAGTTTCAGTAATCCTGGACATTAGCGAATTTCATACTAATGGATATTTTTTGATTTACATATATATATATATATTACCACTACCATGATAATATACTAAACTAGCAGTAAGGATAATATCATATAGCTTCATAGGATATATATAATCAGAGATATTACTCATAGTATATACTATTAAGTATGGTATGTAATTAGCCTACATTAATAAGACTTAGTAATTATCATTTGAGGATAAGTATATGTATATAAAAAAATAAATCTCTATTTTTTATATTATAGTGCATGACTTATCTTAATTACTCTTATCTATCTTCTTATTTTATGCTTGTAATATATATAGTATTTGTGTATCCATCAATAATAAATATAATCAAAAAAAATATGAACTTTAATGAGTATAGTTTATTATATAAGTTGTTGCGATTTTATTATGAAAATTTCAAATTGAAACAATGAACTATTTTTAATTGTATATTCCATTTTATTTAATATAAGATAATTTATTTATAAAAAAATTTAAAAATAAAAAAAACTTAATTGAGTACAAAATATAATTATACCTAATAGTAGGTTAGTTAGCTAATAAAGGATTCAAAACCTATCGCTTAATGCCTGTTGACATTCTGATCATGCCTTACTTAGTAGAGTATATACCACATACAATACCATAAATATTCATTAATATAAATTATTATAAAGTAAACAGTGATTATCGAGTTATTTTAATCTCCAATCTATCATCACCTCTAATTGCGTCATTGCGCACAAATTCGTTGTATAAATTAGTCACGAGGTAAGTGTTCAAGTTTATATGCATATAGTACAGAGAGCGAGTAATTACTCGATCAGTTATTTTCAATTTAATTCTAAAGAAATTAAATGCAACCTTACCGAACTTCCCATGCATGAATACTACTTATATCTAACTTCTTCATACAAAAGTTGAATCCTAATCTTGGCCTGCCGCGATTAAATGTCTTAATTATGAGGTATTTAACACATCCTATTTGACATTGGGTTCTAATAGCGATTCAAACACTAAGGATAGCCACATCAAACGCATTATTTGACTGTTAAATAATTTAGCTCCCATTTACATATAATTTAAATCTGAGCAAACTCCATTTGGTTTCGACATAATTCACTCCACCTTTATATATTGTCTTTCATATAGTGTCTAACATATTTTTAGAGTTCATTTAAATAATAGCTCTTGTGTTACTTGTAAGGTGTAAATCTATATAGACTTTTATAATTCAAGAGTATACATCAGTGTCCGTAACCTCATTAAAATAGCGCTGATTTGCTCTTAACCATTCAATAATACGTTCATGACCAATCTGAACAAATCTACCTTAGTCCACTTACAAATTGTAATATAATTTATAGTCCCTTCATCTTATACCTATATATTAAATAATAGCTCGATCAAAGTCACTTCATTTTCACAAAAAACTATATCATATAAATAACTCAAACATTTTTTTGTCCCTTAAACTCTTGGATGTTCCTATCCATTACAGAACACTGGACAAAATATACACTCAAATACAATTTATTATTTATTACCATTACCTTGAGTAAATTTACCACTATTTGTATGCAACCTTCCTATAAGGAATATATCATTAATATATACATCCTTTTATACCTACGCCTTCCTAGGTTCAAATTAAATTACTTATTCTTAATGCCTTACAGAAAGCCACCAATATTAAGCCAGTCTTTAGTACCTAATATATTAAAAGACTTAGCAGTCTCTGTGATAGCTTTATTTCCCATATTTATACTTTATGATACTTAACAACACCAGATTGGGAATCCCGCCTATATCATTATGTAGTTAATTTGAGTATTCTAAATTATCATACTATAGTTATTACTTTTAGGAAATTATAGTATTTATGTAATACTTTCCCTTAGATCCTCACACCTATTGTTCAAAACTAAATCACCAGAAGATCACAGCACAGGTAGATGATTTCTATGATATTGAGATATGAGGCCAGACCGGAGAGCAAACAGTGGAGTACGATGACAGAGGCAAAAAGGGAGAGAGAGATAAATATCGGCTTAATCGTCCAGAAACCAAAGTAAACCGCTACGATGGAGCGAGGATTGCATAGGATCAATCAGACCGTACCAAAATCTATCACTATTTCTAATTAAGAGGTATGGTACTTGGAATAGAAAATAAATAGATGATGAGTGCACAACTCCTATATATAAGGAGACATAACGCAGCTACATGAGCCTATGAGCGCGGAGTAATATCCGTAGACACATGCTCAGAAGGCATAGTTAGAATGCATGTAAAGAAATGTATTTAAATTCTCCCTTTAAGTAGAGAACAAAGCAATTAATCACCAAGCAGCATGTTATAATGCTAGAGACTAGAAGGACACAGGTGATGCTCACTACATTTTCTTAAAGCCAAACGTATTTTACTGGTTAGCTGTGTAGCAACAATCAAGAAAGCATCAAAATAATCCAACACTTTGTTTCTTATGTTATCGTGAGACACTCTCAACACATAGAGTCGCATTGTTAATAGGTAGAGGCCATGGTAGATGAGCTTATGACAAGCATTGACACATTTGTAGACATCAAAAGACTATCCTAAAACCACATTGCTCCTCTCTGGTTTGTTTATAACTTTGTATATGGACACTGCGTTCTCTCAGATTTGATGAAAGTCATGTTTAATTGATGTGCGATCAATTGGAAAAGTATACTGAGTTTTATATATTCTCCACTTACTTATAACAAATACTGATATGCAAATCCTAAAAAACATTATTGACTCTGAGTATAGTTTATGAATAGAGTCACTTTTTTCGAGACTCGCCTAAACCAATTTGATAATAATATTTTGGCACCATTGGACAGGAAGTATCATTGGGTCTGAAAAGGTCACCATAAATTCCTGTTCGGCTTGTGTCGCCCAGGCTAAAAGCATGAAGAGTACTAAGTCTAGCACATGCTTTAGCTAGGCGCTTGCACTTTTGCAAATAAGGGTTTAATCCTAAGCACTAAGATGAGCCCCCTCGTTCCTAACATAATATTTTTATCATTGATAGGATCATCAAACTTGAGGACTGAAGTAGAATATTACTATATTAATCCGTAGTTTTCAGAGCGAGTTACGATTTCTATTCTATTAGAAATTAATATAAATTACACCATGCTACCTAATTCATCTTCCATTATACAAATATTATATTACTCTACTTATACTAATATATAGGTGTACTATTATTTTCACCTTCACAGTTCAATTACAACACATTCTCCAAGAAATTTAGTTATATTATTCTTGAAATGTTTTATCTTCACTCTTTCTTCAATAACTTTACCGTTCATTCTGAATCACATTCCCATTCAGAGTATTTTAAGCATCCTACTCTTATTTTGAACCTTTTTTATCTCTTTGCAAAATAGCTAACGCTTATTTTTTCTTGAATTATAGAAATTTTCAAACTATCTTTTTCACACTAACTTTCATCTACCCTTCTCTATGCAGCTTTTACGCTCATTTTAACTTCATTTCCCACCTCTTGTATTCTCTCCAAATTTTCTGGTTTAATTAATATATATAATATATATGATACTATCAGTATGAGATAGCCTAAAATGTTATTGCCATAAATTCTTATATCCTTATTAATAATAGCCCTCCATAGTTCTTCACTCCATCCCTTTTCTTTACCCTTGATTTTACTCTTCCTACCTATCTTTTTTTGAGCCAAAAATTTGCCTTGCAATCAGTAATATTGTATCCTTAAATGATTCCACTCTTCCTGTGCTCATTTTATCTTTCTTCTTTTAATATTCCACCAATTACCCTCATTATCAATTTCATCAACTTTTGTATTCAATAAAGATTATTATCATGACTCTTGTAGCTGTTTGTCTTTCATTAAAACAGTATCCTAGCAAAACTCTTATACCAAAACTTTCACTATGAGTTCATCCCTACATAACGCAAAATTCTCAGGTTTTATTATCTTTTATCACTAACCTATTATTATTATCTTCCGTACACTCTTAACTTATCCACTTTCTACACAGTATTAAATATAGAGGTGGATCATTACAGATACGTACCTCCTCTAAACACTCCCTTCCTTCACAAGACACGTTATCACGAAATTATCCCTAAGCACTCATACCAAACAGACACAAAACATTCCTACTCCTATTATTTATTTTTGTTTTTGTCATTTATATCATTTTAGTTCTAAGTTCAGTTTTTATATCTGTTGCCAAATCGTTTGTTCTGTTTTCACTTTTTTTCCCACCATCAATCTCCAAAATGTTTACCCAGGGAATATTCAAAGGGATAAATATAAAGTCAAAAATTACGCGATGGTTGATTTACTTATATTTGGATAGTAAAAATTACTCTCTTATCTTGTACAAAAAACACTTTCATAGTCCAATGAAAGTATTCCTCTAGCAATTGATGAAAACTGGTCTACATAGGAGTCTCCTCCTCCTCATCATACACACCCGTCATGATTCCCTTTTCATCACTATTAAGCCTATGTTTAGGCGTCAGCGCTTTTTCACACATCGAAAGGACAAATAGCCATAATTAACCTACAATTTCGATACCAAACTTTCTCAGGCATCAGTTAGTCATCTACTAGTACACCATCATAAGATGCTTAAAAAAGTCAATCATTCGCAGCTTAAAACACGTTCCATAACACAATTGTAATCACGTGCCCCATTAACAAAAGAGAGCTTCAATTCAACTAAGTAGGAATCACTAATGCAGCCAATATAACCTTCTTAATTTAAAAGAATTGAGAATGACACAGAGAAAACGGGATCGCACACACCAACTAAAAAACAATATAATAAAGAATATAATATATTCCAAAAAAGACATATCCATCCTCATAAAGATCCTACTTCACGTCAGCATGATATTAAAAAATAGAGTGAAATATCATTTGAAAGAAAAAATTCATAAATAAATCCCGAAAGTTAGCGTCAATTTTTTCAAAACAATAACAATATTCTCACTTCATATTACACAAAATCATTCAAGCATCATCTATGAGCACCAAAATGTACACAATATTATCACTTAAATCACCTTTTCCATCAATATAGTCTTTCCACATAACATCCAATCTGTATATGTGGCAATATAATTGTACGACTTAAGTCCAATATCGCCATAAGCTTCGTACGACAATAACTCGGACTACACAGATATCAGTCCTGCCAAGAAACTAAACCATTGAAGATGCACTAATTCTTCACACAAAAATAACGTCATTCTGTCTCATACATCTTTCAGCATCAAGTAGTCACACACGTTCAAAACACATAATAATAGCGTGCAGCGGAAATAAGAAATGAGCAAAACAAAGATACTCCTTGCACTTAATACCACTAATAGGAATAGTATTGACGTGGCTGACAAAGCTGCAAAAATCAAAGCAAGCACACACTGAGTCAATCTTCTCAAGATCATAACTCACTCTGTAATCATCTAATGAAATTTCTAGTTTGAGCCATTCATATTTTGATTTTCATTTTTTTATGTGGTTACATTTCTCACTATCAGCTCAAGTTCAAATATAAGGTAGTGCAATTTTTTTAATACAAGTAGTTCTGTGAGTTTTATCCGCCTTTTTTTTCTGGTTTGGGTAAGTAAACGTTATTTTTTAAAGAAAATAAAAAAAATCTCCATGCCTTATCCAGGGCCAGTCTGATTTTGTACTCATATAATCTTCGATTCTATAAATAAATCATTATTTACCTTAATAATCTCTCTTTCTCCGTATAGGCACAATATATTTATGAGACTTAAGCATCATCAGAGTATAAGATCTTAAATAATGAACAATAAGATCACAAAATACATTCATAAAGTGCAATTTAAAATATTCATATTATTTAAATTATAAATTATCATACCTTTAGTTAGGTATGAAAGGAATAATAACTATAATATAAAAAATAACAAATAAAATATTTGGTATATATTTCTAATATATTGATTCTTTGATAAATTATTAAATAATTTAAGAAATTAAAAAATAAATTATATTCATAATATTTAGAACTGGAAGTAGCTAGATAATATATACAAAATTAGTAGATATTCATGTTCTTCTACCTAACTTCTGCATTCAATCTGTGCGGATCCATAGGGATAAATAAATGAATAAAAATATAATTATATATATACATACAGCGAAATAAAGCATGAAAGTTATTTTAACATTTCAATAACCGTAATAAATATGTAGGTAAATATAATAGTAATATATATACTATATATATATAATACGCAATAAAATAAAAAATGATAATTTATTAATTATTATAACAATTAATAATTTTACTTATTACTTTAGTAAACCTATATAAAACTTTTTCACTATTTTGCTAAGTTCTATAAAGATTTCCCTTTAAAAGCTTGAAATAATCCTGATTAGTTTTGCGGGGAACTTTAAGAAACGCATATTAGAGAACGATGAACTTAGGAAGGTTTGTCACTATGCCCTTTTTACTGATGTATCTATTGAATTCAACAACTACGATCCAAATATAATTATGATAGTTATGACATTATTATTATTATTTATCTTATATTTTAATAATCTAAAAAGACATTCGAGTAGACTTAAAAGTATTGCATATTCAATAAAGAATCTATTTTAACCTTTATGACTTGAAGAGCTATATGAGTAGGAAATGAAAGAACACATAAAGAGTCACTGTGCAAATCCCCCTGCACCCAAAATTAAGTTATTGAGAGAAATGTTCGCGAGAATGATTGAAAAATATATAGTTAGTAGGAACAATATAGAGAAGATCATTTTTGCTTCGATAAGAATTCTGAAATCTTAAATGTTATTTTATGATAAAATTAATAATGTGAGAGCGCACTGCAAAGATAACATTTAATATAGATGTGTTTTATCACTAAAAAGGGAAGCATAAGGATTGTATGTAATAGATGTAGAATGAATTTGAGATTAAATTTATCTAAAGAATTAAAAAATGAAGATGAAAAAGACCTTATTACTAATGTAAATATAAAAATAGAAAAGTATAATATAAAATTCTTTTAACTACAACTAAAAATTGGCAACCAACTTCAACGGCACAAGAAGCAAACAAAATTCTGCGTAATAATTAGAAGTTATGCGAGACTTGAAGAAGACTTATTCTTTAAATTTCTTCATCTGTATTTTGACTATGAAAAGAGAACGAATGTCTCAAGTTTATAAATGTCTATAGCTCATGTAAACAGAATTTAGTAGAAACCAAGTAAAGTTTACATATAAAAGTATATATAGAAGTCTGCGGCTTTGTGCATATATATTAGAATCCATTAGGTAAGATTTATAGCATATAAAAGAACTATAAGATCTTGATTGCATACTAGGTATAGTATATGTTTACATATGAGAGTATATTATGGTTTATAGATTACTATATATAATATGAGTAATATATGTATTAATTGTATAATAAGTTAAGTAATAGTATAATAAATATATATGAAAATACTTATTAATAATTATTAGAATATAAAGAAGGGAAAGATCTATAGAAGCATATCGTTTATCAAATAAGAATTCATATAATCTTGGTTTATAGTGTTAAGTTTAAGGTGTGACGTATTACGAAATCTGAAAAAAATGAGGAATAACATGTATATAGGATATATAATATATATATATATAATATAGATAGATATGCGTATTTGTTAATAGATAAAATGCAAAACGAGAATAATATACAATACGTATAATTCAGTAAAGATGTTTAGACCATATATGGAATAAGTAATTGAAGATTAAATATCGAATTATTGGTATAAGAGGAATGTAATATATATATTGGGAGTGCGTAAAGATCTGGGGTAAATAAGTACTTAACTGCGAAAACCTCGTACGATCGACGAAAACTCACGGGTGACAATTTCAGAGGTATTCAGAAAAAAATTTCCCGTGAGTGGAAATACAGAGTTAACGCAAAATATTGGATACAGGTAAGAGATACAGACATTTTAGGGCGATCAAAAAATGAAAAAAAAGAAAAACAGAAAACATATCAATAGTCAAAAACTACAATAGCTAGCAAGTGAGCGAAAGAGAATATGCATTGTTCTGAGGAGGTCTGGTAAAATTTTAGTTAGAGAAAATGTAAAAAAAAAGAAAAAATGAGGTTAATCTATTATGTATAGTAAGGGAGGGTGAGGAGAGAGGAGCCGTAATTTTAAGACGCGTTTTTATGGCTTTACTCGTTAAAATATAAATATACTTTCTATATAGGTGTTTTGTCTTTTGGTTGTTTTTTAATTAGAGACCGGAAATTGACCCCAAGGGTATAGTGCCGCACCGCCAATGGGCAGAGAGTGCTGGTCTCCCTCGGACCTTACCGGGAACTACAAGTGGTAAGAACTAATTTCCCCCCTCTCGCCGAGGGGTCTCCACGAGCGAGAACCCCCGCTCTTGGTATTTGGGTGTCGCGGGTTCCTCCGCCCCTCCCCACGGGGTAATTGGAAAAAATTGGAACGGAGAGTCACCTCCCCCAAACATGTTCCCGCGTCGGCTGAGCGCCCCTAAATGGCCGTGTAATACCTTTATGAAAAATAATATTTTATATAATTTCGCCCCTAGGACAGGTAAAAAAAAAAAAAAAAAAAAAAAAAAAAAAGAAAAAAAAGAAAAGAAAAAAATTCATCATTTCGACCAATCGGCCTGAGGATGTCATTCATATATTAATACCCCCCATAAGATGGCACCGTGTGGAAAAAATTTTTTTCTGATGTACGAGTAGCTCGCGCGTTCCGTTGGGCGTTAAAACGTAACTGTTGTCCTATTATGCTGCTATATTCATCCATATACCTATATACTAGTTAGGTGAGATATATAAATTTATAGATAGGGAGAATACGGTTATAAATAGTAAGTGGAGATTTATATTATATTTTTTCATTTATTTCATGAGATTAGTTATAATATATATATATATAACCATATATATATAATTAATATATATAATATATAATAATTATATAATAATATATATATATTAATGAAACTTAGTATGGCTCCATATATGTAGTTTCAAGAGCACGATCTTAATGCCTTTCTTTAAATATTAAGTGTGCATAAATTAAAGTTTAAGTTCAATGAGTAACATCTACACGCGAGCGAGCGCGAGCCCATAGAACGAAGGTGAGATACGCTCAGTCCTCTCTCTCCATGAAAGCATTTGAATAAGTTGAATACTAAGTGAATTCGTACAGTCAAAAAAAAACACACATTCATTTTGCATCAAACTCGTCGTGTCTATTGTTTTTGACATTGTCGATGAAAGTTATAGTGGGTGTCCAAAGTGTAACAAAAAAGCAGTTTTGCTTTTGTCTTTTCTTGTATAGCGGTTTCCTGCTCAAAGTATCTATTTAACAATTGTATAAATGTTAAGTGAAGGATGGTGTTTAAGGGTATATATTGTTTATAATAGAATAACTTTTTATTTTATTTTTAATTATCATTGTAATATATGCATCGTATTATTTCAATTGATGGATAATGTATATAAACATTGGAAACTTATTGATGGTTGCGGAAGTATTTCTGAGTATAATGTTATTAGTTGAGTTTTGTGAGTATTTTTTATATAATATATATATAATATTTATATAATAATATATATATATATAAATATATATATTATAAAGATATATAATATATAATGATTATTAATAATATAATATATATAATATATATCATATATAATTATATATTATATATATATATATAAATATAACATATTAAGTTATATATATAATATATATAATATATATATAATAATTATAATAAATATATAATATATATATATATTAAATTTATAATAATTAATATATATATATATATATATATATATATGTTAATATATAAATAAATATAATAATTATATATATATATATATATATAAATAATATATATTAATTAATATTAATATATATAATTAATAAATATATGATTATAATTAATATATATATATATTATATAATATATAAAAATTTTATATATATATATATATATATATATATTGTATATATATAATTATTAAATATAATACATATATATAAAATAAATATTATATATATATATATAATATATAAATATATTAAGATATATATATATAGTATATAATATATTAACATATGACTATATATAATATATATCTATATATATATATATATATATAGTAATAATATAAATATAACAGAATATAATTTATATAATATTAATAATAAAATATAATTATAATATAGTATAATAGTATATATATATAAAATATATATATTATTATAATATAGTATATATTATATTATATATTAGCTATAAAAAACCAATAAAATTAAAATATATAAATTTCGAATACTATAGTATATAATATAGTATATTATACCATAATTATTAGTATAAGTAGACTAATAATAATATAAAAATGCTACCGGTATATATATATAGTAATATAATATAGTATAGTATATATATATTATATATATCTATATAATTTTACATATATATATACTATATAAGTATATAATAGACGTTACGGGTCATAGTGTATATTATGTTTCTATTTAGTATAGTATGGGGTAGTACTAAATATAAAACATGTATATAGAATAAAGTATTATATTAAGTATATATATAATATATAATATTATCCTAGTGAGTATATATGTATAATATAGTATATATATTTACTGATACCGGTATTCATATCACAGATAATTAATATATATTATACTAATATATAATAATATAAATTACATATATATATATATATTTATCAGTATATCCTATACAAGTGAGATTATTAAAGGTATATATATAACTACTTGATATATATAAATATATATATAATAATATATATATATAGATAATTTTATATATAGATAGTAGAAGTAATAAAATCTATATCGAGTATAGAGCTATATATAAAGTATATATAGATATATATTTCTATATAAGTACTAGAATATAAAAATTAATATCCCTACTATTAGTAGATATGATAAATATATATAGTATATAAATAATATATAATTATAATATAAAAGAATTTACAAACATAATATATATATATAGGTATATAGTAATATATGATATATAATATAGTATTTTATCAGTAACGTGAGAAAAATACTTATTCAGTTAAAGTAAAAAAAATTTAGTAAAGAAATAGCTGATATCTAACTATAACTATAAATAACTATATATATAATATATATACCCTATATAAATAAATATATATATATCATATAATATAATACTATATATAAATACAATATATATATTATACTAATAATATATCTAAAATATATATATATAATTATATATTTATATAGTATAATATTATATATATAATACATATAACATAGTACATATATGTATACATATATAAATATATATATATATAAAATATATATAAACCTAATATTTATATTGTAGCTTATATATTAATATATATAATATATATCTAGAATCTTATACTCGCACTTTTTTACTGCTCGTGTGCCCGTTCGTCTCTCTCTCTCTCTATCTCTTCCTCTCTCTCTTTTCTCCTTATTCAATCTCTCTCTCGCAATCACTCTCATCTCATATATATATGTATAACATATATATTTATAAAACTAATATATATAGTAAAATATATATATATATATATATATATATATATATATATATATTATATTATTATATTTAATACTGATGTAACTTCAAAATTATATACATGTATATGTTATATCTGAATAGATAAAAATATTTTTACTACAAAGAAGAAAAAATTATATAGATATATTTTTACTAAATACTCTAAATTAATATCCTATACCTTTTTACTTGAGTTCCGCTAATTCGCAAAATATTTTTCTAATGAAAAGTTCCCTATGTAGAACTTCACGCCTTAACATTTTAATATAAATTTCAAATTATCATTTATTCTCCTATTGTTTTTATAATTATTTGTAATAAATTTTAAATATTACTATGGACCTTTATTAAATATTTATTTCGAATTTATAAAGGGAATCTTATTATTAATGTATTAGGTGTAAGTTAAACAAATTCATTTATATAACCGTATTTATGGAGAAAAAATATTTCTCAAAAGAGAGTTCAATCAGATACCATATCCGCGTTTTTCCTTTGGGCCACGAATTTACTGTTCCTATTTAATGTGCTATTTAAAGCTATTTTAAATTTGATTAGGCGGCCTATTCTTCCCTGTTTTCGTTTTCACAATTGTTGCTATAAATCTTTTATATTTATTATGGAATAATTTCATTTACTGACCAAACTTCGCAAAAATTACATGATAAAAATTTACGTAACATGTGAAATTTGCAAAATTAGATCGTTATGTCTGTAATATCAACTCAGTGCACTGAGATCATCATCGAAGTAGCTTACGAAGTAGCAGCAAGGAGTCGCCTCTGATATATTATATATATATACTATACTATATTATATAAATATATAGTTATAATGATATATATATATCATATATATACTATATATATAATAATATAATATAAAAAGATAATAATAAAAAAAAAAATATATAATATATATATATTATATACTAAAATATAATATATAATAATATATTTATAGTATATATATATATATATAACTATATTGAATATAAACCTAATATGGTTTTATTATTATTTTATATACTATTATATTAATATATATATATTATACTTACTATATATATATATATATATATATATTTACAAACATAGAAATAATATAATTTAAATAATAGTTACAATGATACTAATTGTAAGAGATATATAGATGATATATATAGTATTATATAATGATATATTATATATATATTATATATATATATAAAATATAGTATTTTTATTTAATATATATAAAAATATATATACTACTATTATAAATTATAATAATATAATATATATATATATACTTATAAATATAATATAATTATAATTTATTTATTTAGTTTTATATTTTACTATTTTTACTATTATTATAATATACAAGTAAAATAATTATATTATTTATATATATTTTTATATTATTTAAATAATATATATTATATTAATAATTATATAATAACAAGTTTAATAATATATATATATATCTATATAATATATACATATATTAGTAATATATATTGGACCATTTATAAGTGGTTGACTCCGTAAATATTAGGTTAGGTTAAGTTTAG
>JABUQX010072412.1:47500-49106 GCA_015478945.1 Trachelipus rathkii
ATTATACCATAATTATACTGATAAAATGCTCTACCTTCTTAGAAGAGCCAATAATCATATCTCAAAAAACTACAATAGCTATTAGAAAGAATATATTGTTGAATCCTGGCAACATTTTAGTGCGGAAAAAAAAAAAAAAAAGGCTATTTTTTTGGGGGAGCTCGAGCCGGCGGGGGACATAGTATATATATATATATATATATATATATATATATATATATATATATATATATATATATATATATATATATATATATATATATATATATATATATATATTATATTTTGTATTACACGGCAATGTAGGGGGCTCGAGCCGACGGGGAACACAGGGGGGGACGTTTTCCATACCCCGTAGGGGAGGGGCGGAGGAACCCCCGCGACACCCAAATACCAAAGAGCGGGGGTTCCGGAGACCCTCCCCGAGGGGGGGAATTAGTCCTACCCCGTAGTTCCCCGGAAGGCCGAGAGACCCCGACTCCTGCCATCGGTGCGGTATACCCTTGGGGTATTCTTTAGTTAAAAAAAAAAAAATTAATAGAAAGTCTATTTATTTTAACGAGTAACGTATAAAAGTCTCTAAATAGGCCTTCTACTCATATTACTATAATTATTAACAATAATTCTTTTTTTTTTTTTTACATTTTCAAATCTAAAATTTTACCAGGATTCCAAAAATGTATTTTTCCTGTAGCTATTGTAGTTTTTTTTTTTTTTTTTTTTTTTTTTTTTTTTTTTTTTTTTTTTTTTTTTTTTTTTTACATTTCCCGCACTAAAATTTTACCAGCATTCCAGCAATGTATTCCTTTTCCCGGTAGCTGTTGTAGTTTTTTAGATATGGATTGTGGCTCTTCTAAAAAAAAAAATTTTGTGGACAAAGATAAAGGAACTCGTACACAAAACATTGAACGTACATATCAAGCAATAGTGTTAATTTATTTTCATATATAATTTCAATTTTGAAACATATTACAAGCAACACTGATATTACGACTATTAGGAAAATAATTTCATTACATTAAATTCTTTATATTTAAATGGTTTTCAATATCCATTGAAATTTAATATTTTATACTTTTTAAACTTCACGGAAACATAAATATAAAAATAAATTAAATTGAATTTTAAATAGAAAAAAAAGCCTTAAAGGCAGTTCTTGCTGCATAATAGAATACGGAATACCAACTTTACATCTACTCTTTTTTTATTTTTTTTGTTTTTTTTTTTATATATATATAATATATATTATATATATATATATATATATATATATATATATATATATATATATATATATATATATATATATATACTATATATATATATATATATATATATATATATATATATATAAATAGAGAGTAAATATATATATATATATATATATATATATATATATATATATATATATATATATATATATATATATATATATATATATATATATATATATATATATATATATATATATATATATATATACAAGCATATATATATAATGTATATATATATATATATATATATAGGGTATATGTTATATATATATATATATATATATATATATATATATATATATATATATATATATATATATGAAGTATATAAT
>JABUQX010072413.1:0-28706 GCA_015478945.1 Trachelipus rathkii
CAAAGTTAATTTAAAAGTAGAGGTCATAAGAAAACATTTTGAAATTCCTTTCAAATATCCATTTATACACAATTAAAGAACAGTGGTATTAAGGCTCAAGAATTTTCATCTACATAAATTTACATTTTATTATGTTAGTTGTTAAAAATATTTTTAAGTAGTGTTCACTTAGTGTAACTTAGTTCACTATAACTATATAATATACTTTTTTTATAGTTTAATAATTTTCAATTTTATCCGGTATTTAATGTCTTTGATATATCGTAATTGGATAATCAATGAGCAACATACCATTTTTCAGTTTGCAGAGCCCAGAAAGTATCAGTTCTAAATATGAAGGTAGTTCAATTGATCACTTTATGTAAAACACGCGAAAGAATCATCTTCTACATTGCTATTATAAAGTTTGAGATTGGGTGCAGTACCGCTTTGATATGCCACCTGAAGTATACAATCTTTGGCCTATAGGTATAACTCCTTCAGTAAGATATGAGAGGTGAAGGTCATAAGCCTATAAGAAGTGTGAGGTACAGTACCTTTCTATGTAAATAGGTGTCTCCGGTTTAATGAATATTCCTTAGCATTGGATAAAAATATTTTTTTCTAATTAATTTGTAAACATAGATAATATAAAATATAAAACTTTTTTTTTTTTAATAATATTAGTGTTTAAAAGCATAGCGTCGGGCGTGGGACGTGGACACTTGTAAACTTGTCTCTTCGATCTCCCTAATGCAACTTTTTGGAAATTTTTTTTTTTGTAAATCACGGCCCTATAGTCGGCATAAGCACACAAAAAATAAAATTGTATCTAATAATAAAGTTTTTATTACAGTTTAATAACGCGATCACTGAACGTTCGGATGGGTGAAGACGACCACCATTGAGGGGTGACTCGAACCATCTGTTTAAATTCCTAATTATGAAACATTTCAATTTTAGTATTTAATTTTACTTAATATAATCAGTATTTATCTATATTTGTATAATAATAAGTAAATAAAAATGTCAATAATGAAAATAAAAATACGAATATAATATAGGTCCGATCACCCTCTCCGCCCATGCGAATTTACACTGTTTTGAACTCGTTTTTTATTAAATCATTTTTAAAAAAATTTTCACTTAATATCAGTAACTTTTTACTTAAATTAATATACGTAATAAAAATTCAATAATAAACGTAAAATACGAAAAACAATGGTGTCATAGCCACCGCTCCATCATTTTACGGTCGGTAACTCGACAAGTATAGGCCGTTTCTTTTGCCACTATAGCTTGGATCAAAAAATTTACTTTGCCAGTTTAAAGCTAAATAACTCGAGTGTATCACTGAAAAAATAATTAATAATCGACTCCACATTTTATCATTTTATAACAAAGTTATAAATCACTATTTCAAAATGATTGGTTTCAAAATTTTTGTAAGCCTAATTTTGTAACATTTTTGAAGTGGTGTTTCTGTCGCAATTGAACATAATCTAGTTAGACCTTGTATACTACAGAGTGGTTATTATTTTATGTTGTATTGTTCCCCTTGTTATTTTTTTTATTCTTTAGAGTGTTCGTTCAATCGCTTAATGTCTGCCGGGCCCGGTCAACCACTCGCGATCCTATATAAAAAAGTTATGAAAAAAATTTTATACTTTTCTACATATGGCTTCATGTTTCACAATTTGTCAACTATCATCTGCAACTCATTTTTCCTCCTCAAATTAATTTTACAACAACTTTAATACTGTTTTAAATTATATATTAATAAAATACAATTTAATATATTAAAAAAATAATATTCAATGACCTATTATCCCCAGCATAGTGACTCACTTTTTTAATTTTTGGCCACTTGCATTTATTGAGATCTACTGATGTATGTCACGAAGTTTTTTGATATTTTGGTTGTGTCTGGCCTAAGGTACTGTATAGTCAGAAAGACGGCCAAAGAGCAGGAAGAGCAGCATCGCCCACTCATTCATTTCACACCAAAAAAAAAAAGGTTGAATGAATGTTCCAAATGTAATGATATAATAATATCATATATATATAACTATATATATATTATAATATATATATATATATAATATATAATAAGTAATATATAATATATATATATATATATATATATTATATTATATATATATATGTATATTAATATATAATATATTATATATATATATATATATATATATAATATATATTATATATATATATAATACGTATAAACGAAAACGGGTAAATTCGTCACGATGGCTATTCGTACCACGTGGGGAATTCGGCAGTGCTCACATAGCCTATTATATCTGTTAAAAATTAATATCTTAACGATGTAAATTGATAATTATTTTATGTTTAGTATTAATTTTTTATGAAGCCTTTTTTCTTCAATTTTGATTTTTTTTTCTTTTCTGAGCAATTAAACTTTTTTCACGAGGAAGAATCATACAGGTCAAAATAAATGTACTACATTATTGGTACAAGATAATAGTACTTAAAATATTTTCATAACTTATGCATCCTTGGATGTCATTAACAAGAATAATATAATATGTTTTTATTAATAAAATTGTACATGGCAATTCGGTCCAGGTTTAAAAAATTTGCGTGGGGCAATTCGGTCCAAAATTGAAGTTTCATTAGAATAAAATTTTTTAAATTTCTATTTTAAATGAAATATAAATTAAAATATAGATGATTGATTAAAGCAAGATGGGTATGTAAATGTTTCACTAGGCCTAAATAACTTGTATACAAATTTTTCAGCAAGATGGTACACTTACGCAAAAGTAACATGGAAGGGAAAGAGATACTCTGCTGATGATGTTGCCCAACCTAAGCAGCTTTCATCTTTGCGATGGTTCTTACAAACGTAATATGCCTAAATCGCTCGAGTTTGCATTCGTTTTGTCAAACAGCGTTTGCGTTCGTTTTGTCAGACGTGGCAAAATAAAGAAACGCTCACCAAATTTAAAGAATTTCCAATTCTGTTAATATAAATATAAAAAAAGAATTGCACACCTTGACAGAATCTTTTACATTACAGTTCGCTTTCCGTCAAACAGCGCAATAAATCGTAAAAAAACGCGTCACCACACGAAAGAATTTCCTTAATTTGTGTAATATAGAATACATAAGGAATAATAATATTCCTTACTTTTGTGACATTTTTACGATTTTGCGTTGACAAAACGAACGCAAACTCGAACGATTTTATTAGTTTCAACCGCTTACGTGTTATTTTATGTAATACATGAATGTTAAAAAGAGACCTAAAACGGTAGCTTGCGTTCATTTTGTCAAACAGCGTTGTTTTTGTCAAACATCGCAAAAATCGTAAAAAATGCCTAACCAAACGTAAAAAATTCTAATTCTGTATAATACAGAATAAAAAGAATAGCAACCTTATCAACGATTAAGAATTCCTTACGTTAGGCGAGCCTTTTTTTACGACTTTGCCAAGTTGACCAACAGGGATCCCTCCGAAATTTATTATTTTTATTACTTTTGAACCCTATTTCTTAAATATATATTGTAAACCATTATGTTTAAAAATGAACTGACTTATCATAGTTTATTAAAATAAAACACTTAATGAGGATTCTAGGATGAAAATGAAGTGACCGAATTGCCCGCCCCAAAACGTGGCAATTCGTCCACGTTATTTCCTCTAACATTAATCCTATATTAAATTACCAATACATTTATACAATTTCATCAAAAAAATATATTTCATATAAATAAAAAAAATTCGATAAAAACAATCCATTAAACCTTAGATTGGACCTGATTTTGACCGAATTGCCCCCATTCTACGTTATATATAATATTATATATTATATAAATAGTATATTTTAATATATATGTAATATATATATATAATTATATATATATATATATAATATCATATAATATATATATATTATAATATATGAATATATATTAGGAAAATAGTGAAAGTTAGAACGGATTAATAAAGACCAAAAAAATAATAGTACAGGGTATCTTTATGGACATATAATTGACTTCTATTAAGGGGATTTGAATGATCAAATATAATAGACCTGTTACTTTTACGACTTCGTGCAGTTTTAATTTTTTTAACTAAGGAATACCCAAGGTAAACCGCAAAGAGTCGGGGTCGGCTCTTTGGCCTTCCGGGGAACGACAGGTAGGACTATTTCCCTAACTCCCTCCGGGAAGTCTCCGGAACCCCACATCTTTGGATTGTGGGGTTGGGGGGTCCTCGCCGCCCTCCCCTACGTGTAAGAAACGCCCCCCTTCTGTTCTTTGGCTCAAGCCCCTATTTTGCCGTGTAATACCTTAAACAAATAAATATATATATCTATAATATTATATATATATATATAATAAATATTTAATATTATATATATATTAGTATATATATAATATTATAATTATATATAATATATATATAATATATATATATATATATATTAAGCAAGTTGAAATACTCAAGATTTAAGCAATTTTTAGGACAAACACTCAAGTACTCAAGAATGCCAAAAACTCAAGCGATGGCATCCCTGATTAAGAGTCTACATTGGGTAAAAAGTCTAAAAATTCCTCCGCATCATAAAGTAAAAACAGCATATTGGTAATTTTGTTTTAATTATAACTTCAAAATATAATTCCCTATGATTTAATTTAAATATTCTATATGTAGTTTTATTATATATATATTACTAATTAAAAAATTTACTTTAGATTCAAAAGGTCAATAGGTAGACTTGTCCATATATATATAATATTATTATATATATATTATATATATTATAATATATATATATATATATAATAATATATAATAAATATATATATATATATATATGATATATATATATATATTATATAGTAGACTGATAATAAAATTTGGATATGTAGCAATGATGTGAACCATTGTCACTGGATGAACTTGGGATTTATTTTAACACTCATAATGCCCATTGGGGTAATCTAAATCTCCTTTGGTTGCACTAACATATTACTATTTCTTTTCACCTGTATAATCTGTCAAATTAAAAAACATACTGCTGAATATTCATTTAAATTTTTCTTAAATGTTCAGCAGATTAAACTCTTTGTCATTAAACTCTTATCCCATACAGTGTCTAAACTTCTTGAATTTGGTAAAATCCCATTCAGAATTAAGATCTTTACTTATTAACTGCATTTGCCAGATCACAAAGTTCATATTAAATCTAATATATTATGGTCCTAATTCCTAAATCTCCTCAACTCTAACCTCATATCCACCATACTTTCATTTAGTTAATATTGTTTTAATAGTGCATCAGCGTTATATTCTACTGAAAGGTCTTCAAAATTATCTAGCATACCACTATAAATACAGAACTACTATGTTCCATATTAGAAAATTTGAATGCCAGGAAAATTAAATCACCCATTATGACTATACCTTTCTTGTGGCATGCTGTCTCTATTTCTTTCACAATTTCTGCATCTAATTCTTGACTGGCCAGGAAGTCTTATAAAATACCCCTATTCTATATGATATGATTTATTGAACATATGGATTTATACCACACAATTCATGATTAGTTTTAAAGTCAGTATTTAATACAGATTGAATATTTACCCATCTGATTTCTATTAGTTTTAAAGTCAGTCATTAATCCAGATTGAATATTGCTTTTAACATAAAGCGCCACACCAGCACCCTTCTTTCCTCTATGCTGGTAATACTAATATAGTAAATATCTATCTATTTCATATTCATAAAGATCTCCAATATAGCGTTCGAGGGGATTGACCACTTTATGTATAGTACTTCGTCTCCCACTTCACCCTAATACACTTTGGAATTTTTTTTCTCTGAAATTCAAGGCCATATAGTAGTCATAAGAAACACAAAAAATATAATGTATTCTAATAATAATCAGTTTTATTAAATTTATAAAAACTCATTCGCCCCTTGAAGGGTAAATCGGACCACCATTGAGGGGTAACCACATCTCTGTTAAATTCCTTTACAATAAATTCAATTTATATTTAATTTTTACTTAATATATCATAATTGTTTATCATATTGAAAATTAGTAATAAGTAAAAAAAATCATAATGATGACATAAAATAGAAATGAAATGATATGTCCTTATACAGGCCGTGTTAAAATTTTGACATTTTGGAATTTGTATTTTTCAACTATATATAAATTTCATTTTTTTTTAAATTTTTACTTAAATATAAGAACTGTTTATATATGAAAACGATCAGCATAATAAACATTCAATAATGATTGGTTGGGACGATCAGAACAATGATCATTTTTTACAAAAAAAAAGCGTGTATTTTTTTTTCATGTTAGAATCACAGCCTGAAAAAACAAGTAAAAATGTTTTTTTTGTTTTTTCAATTAAGTTTGGAAATTTACATGTTTAACAATTTATATATAGTTTTTAGCAAATATGCTCTAATTTGAAAATTTTTATTCCAATTTCCTACAAGGTGAAAGCCTGAGTTTGTGTTCAAATTTTTATGGGTTTTCCATATTTTTTTTATATCTGAATTTTTGATATTCATTAATATTTTGTTTGTGCTCAATTAAATGTTTTCTACTCTGTTTTCAGCTTTCATAATTTTAATCATATTTTAATCAGAATTAAGGAATGTCACGTGCAAAAAGTCGTGGTGACTGTACTTTTTAAGAAATAAAAGGTAGCAAAAGGCCCTCACATGAAATGTAACTTTTTTTGTAGACGTTACAAAACTATAATTTATTGCTCATAATCAAGAACTAGAATTCTGAAAATTTGCAACTGAGAGAGAGATTATGCTAAGGCACCTAAGCTTTAAGAGGTCCTGTTCCGCCCTGCTCCTTCACGGTCATTCTCACACGAACTTCCAACGACTCTTGAATATCAGACTTATCAGTCATTCAAAATTAAAAATGTGCTGATAACGCTGATAGTCCAGTGATAATGAGCTGAGCAGAATCAGAGCACAGTGTACAAACGTAGAGCGGACGGATGCATGGCAGGCGCGGTCGAATCCTAGTTCGGATCCCTAGGTAGAAATTACCTAGAATTCTCCTGAATAGGGCTATGCCCGTGAGGTGTGAATTTTGGTAAAAAAAAAAAAAAAAAAAAAAAAAGTAGTCAGTACTCTAGTTACTGGGGATTGGGGATAGTGAATTAGTGAATCAAAGGTTGATATTCCAAAGCCAAAAATTTAATTTATCATTCACTCATACTCCTTCATTTACAATCTTGGTATATATTTTATTTCAATATTTTTTATTATTTCATTTGCACCCCTTAAGTTCACTTTTGAGTTTTGTCATTCAGCTCAAATCTCTTAAAATATTATGATAATACTAATTTAGATAAAAAGTTTTTAAAATATGATCTATTTTATACAAACCGAAAAATCAATAACAAAAGTTCTAAAATAGAAGCCTACAATACTGCCTTCGCAGGATACAACACTAAGATAGCCATGTTTCTAATCCAATTGATAAAATATAAGAGAAGGTAGTTTGGCTATTTTATAAGTCAAAATGGAATATTTGATTAATTTCAGGTAGCATATATTCTGAAAAATGAAAATACTCAAGTAAATATATATTACTTCTCTTTAATTTTTAAAAATACAATTAATGAAAAACAAACGAAAAACAAATGAAAAAAATGAAAAAAATGTTTTTCTTTCCTGAAAAAATAGAATTGAAAAAAACAGTTTTTTTTCCCTAATGAATAATACTAAATGAAAAACAATGGTGGTCCGATCACCCCATCATCAATTTTTATGGAGGGTGGGTGAATCGGGCCAAGTTAGGCCCTGTGATTAACCACTAGTGACTGGTTTGGAACAAAATTTTACTTTGCCAGTTTTAAGCTAACATACTCGAGTGTATACACTGAAAAAATAGATTAAAATCCATCCACAATTTTTTATTTATAACAACCTTGAACAGATGGTGCAGCTCAATTCTAATGAGGGCATTTTTATTACCCCTAATTTATTATAATTTTTTAAAAATATACAAAACTCTCTAGAATTAAGATGATTAAATAAAACTTGTAGACTAAGCTGAAAAATATTTAAGATGACATTAAAATAATTTTACCTTGTCTCAATTTCATTCACCAATCCCTCATCTATTTCTTGGCTCTGGTCAGGTCTATAAAATGCGCCTATTTTGTACGATTTATTGTGCATAATATCTACCCACATAGATTCAACATCATGATAAGTTTTAATGTCAGTCACTAAAACATTGAATATTGCTTTTAACATAAAGCGCTACGTTGGTATTTTCCCCATAAAATTTCTCATTAACCCATGCTTCAGTAATGTAAATACAAATAATGTCTAGATTCTCCTCTTTGATATAGCTAATTAGCTTATCTTTTTAATTTCTAAGGCTAAGAGCGTTTGTGTAGAACCATTTAATATTCAACAAGCTCTTACTTGTATTCCTATCATGCCAATAGCAACCTTAATTTTATTTATATCACCATCATTTTCGTCACCTTCATCTACACATCTATCAGTACCAAGATTTAGCCCTTCACCACTAGCCTTACCTATTTTTCCGATAGATAGGTCTCCAGATTGGCACTAGGAAGCTCAGCACCCTTTCAACTCGGATGAATTCCGTCTCTTGCAAAAAGGTCTTATAGCCAAAAATTTATTTCATATATCCAAAAATCTAATATTTTCTGAAATGCATAATTTCCTAACCCTTTCATTTACACATTATGCCCTACATCCCCATTCTTGACCTGCATCCACCCTAGGTAATATTCCAGAATCTCAAAATCAGCATCCTATAATCTGCTAATAATTCTTCTGACCTTTATGTCCTGCATTATTCGTACCTATATGCACTATCACATTTACTACCATTCGTTTCCTTTTATCAATATTAAGAAAAGTTTTAGCGAAGTATCGTATCTGAGAGTCTTCAATTAGCAATGCATCAGCTTTTCCTTTGGGAAACTGGACATAACTATTGGTCCGTTCAGATTCCTTCACATCTGGAAGATAGCCAAACCTGTACCTGTTGCTTCACGTCACTGGGTGACTGTTTTTCAAGATTCTAATCTTATTATTCCTATTCTCTACAACTCTCCATCTATCTGCTGTCCTATTTTCTACCTGTTTTGCCCTCCCCATCTCAACTTCCTACATATATGAATCACTGTTTCCATTATCTACCTATGTAGCACACATTCTCCCAACCTTCTGCCACGGTGAGTTCCTAGTCTTAACTACATCCCTACTATCTTTTTGTCACTTCCCTATATAGTTTCTTAACTCAAAAGCCAATTTATTCAGCTTAGTCATGTTCTCGCTCATTCTTGAAATCTCCTTCTACAACAACACATTCTTACCTATCATGATACAACAAAGCCTCATTAACATGAACTTTCACAGCCACACAACTATCACACAGAGCATACATACTTCAAATTATCAATAGCTTACTAACTTTTACCATAAAATTTAGCAATAGGCCTAACTTAAGCTATTAACAATTTAATTTAGCAATGCATCTAAAATAAATGTAATTACTATATTACCAACTGCACTATAATAAAAATAAATAAAGCCTAAAAAATTAAATCAATCAATTAAGTCAATCAACATTTAAACTGAAAATACAATAGGCTAACATAAATAAATCTGAAACCAATTCCGTTTCATGATTCCAGTGATATCTTTGTTAAAAACCAGTTTAATAAGATTTTTCATTATTTAAGTTCAAATTGTATAGTGAAGTTTCATAATAACGGACAAAAATCTATAGACTTTTCGAAGAACTTTATTTATTTATTTAACAAATCAAGTTTCAAAAATCATAAATAGTATGTAAACCTAAAAATGGTTATTTATAAAATCGACAATTCATTAACTGATGTTGAAAAATATGTGATTTGTGTTTTCATTTTTGTTTGGTTATTCATATATAATAATATATATATATATATATATAATATATATATATATTATATAATATTATATATATATATATAGTATATATATATAATATATAATATATAATATAACTAATATATATTATCATTATATTATTATTGATTATATATAATATAATATTAATACCATATATATACTATATATATATATATATACTATATACTTATGTTTATTAATATATATATACTATATATATAAATATATTAATATACGTTATTATATAGAGAATATAAAGGTAACGTGATTAATATATAAATAAAAATTAAGAAGTATATATATTTAATTATATCAGAAAAGAAAACAGTATATATAACTGAGGGATAATATTTATATAGTGTCAAATGATTTGAAGAAAAAAAAATATATAATAAATATAGATAATAATTTTTGAAAAAGTAAATAAGCTCTATTCGTTACTATTCAAGAATTTCATATCAATGATATAGCTATATTTAATATTATAGAATTTATATATAGTAATATATAATTTATATTTTTCCAATAAACATAAAATGTTTGAATATAAAATTAATTAATTTTTTATGATTTTAAAATTTATTTTTAAAGAATAAATATATATAAGTATGATTATTAGATTGATTAATAGTATATATAAAAACTATAACTAATTAGAACTATTCATTTAAGTGCATATGTAGATTTCTTTAATAGCATATAGTAAATGAATACTATATCTAGGATTGATCATAATAAATTCTTTATTGAATATACTTCATATTTAGGAATAATAATTATATAGTATTAAGTGTAGGTTATCTTATGCTTAGAGATTTGTTTTTTAATACGTTGAATAGACAATAGACGTTAATCAAGTTAATCTTTTATTAATATATTTATATATACCTCAAAACGTAGTTATTATATCTAATATGTGATTAATATATATTTAACATATATATAAACTATAGTAAATATAGTAAATCTTAATAGAATTAAAATCTTTCTTTTGGCAAAATTATTTACATCTAATTTTAATAGTACTACATCAGGTTTGGCATCAAAAGACTTTTTAAAATTATAGAATATACTAATCTGATATATCTATTATACATATATAATATATATATATAGATACAATAGTATAATATATATATTAAACATAATATATATATAAGTATATATAGAAAAGTAATATATAAATATAATTAATTTTACATCTATTTAATAATATCATAATATAATAATATAGTATATATATATATAATATATATAATATTATATATCTTATTTATATATATATATATATATATATATATATACACTATATAAATTATATATAACTTATTATTGAGTCTTATTTTTTAAAATATTTCTATCACACTACATTATATAAATAAATATAAGGATATATTCATTTAAACCACTTTGTTAATATATCAAACGAAAAAATGTAGAAATTATAAAGTAAAATAATTAAATAAATATATATATAGAGGAAACCACTTAATATATAATAACAATAATAGTAAAGTTAAATACAGTAATCAAATATATATATATATAATGAGATTATATATATAACATATAATATAATATTAATATATATATATAATATAATAATATATATATATATATATATATATATTACAATATATATATATAATATATATACTAATATATATAGTAATATATAACATTATCATATAATACATATATAGATAACTACCTATCATCTAATACAAAATACTATATAATATATATATAATATTAAATATAAGATATACACATATACTACTAATTATATATATAATATGATATAATATATATTATAGTCATTTAAATATATATATCTTTATATATATATGATTAACTATATAATATATATAATCCTTAAAACATTTATTATAACATAATATATATATGAATAAATATATATATAATAACTAAATAGATAATATAATATATAATATATAAATATATATATATAGTAACTATTATAATAACATATATACTATAATAGCGAAATATATCAAGTATATCATTTTAAACACTATATATTAATAGGAGAATTAAGTATCATATAATGAGTACAGTAAGGTATTATGTTATAAGTTGAAATTCTGGTAATCACCTCACTACAAATATATATAGAAGGAGATATATAATATAATAAGAAAGATCACTTATTATTATACATATGATATATATACTAGATATATATATATATAATATATATAGTTATAGAAGTAATATATTAATATATAATATATTATGGATATATATATATGATATTTTATCATATATATATATATATATTATTATATACTATATATATATATATACTATATATATAATATTACTAGTTAAATTATATATAATATACTATATATACTATATATATATATATTATTATTATTACTATATATATATATAACCTATAATAATATTTATTATACTAATAATTTAACTCCGTCATTATGTTTCTTACAGCAGGTTTGGCAAAGGATCACTTTGATCGTCTATCATCGAGAGAGCAGAACTCTATTACACTATTTTTACATATCATGTATTTAAACATATCATAGTAAAGTGTTTTTGGATGTACCAATAATGTATTTTACCTATTTCTCTCTCTAATATAGAATATCAGGTTATTCTTCTATGAAGGATATAAGAGAGAGAACGAAAATTTTGTAGCATACGAAATTTTAAAAGTTCAAAACATATGTACAAATGTGTAACGAATGAGAATATTTTTTGCAATAAGAAATGACGCTTAAGAGGTTAAAGAAGGTCTCAAGCTAAAATTTTGCCAATTATTGTTTTGCCATTGATAAAAAACATTGTAAATAATTAAATTAAATTGTTTATTACTTCCCCTTCTTTAGCATTCGTTCTATCTGGACGTAACACAACTGTATTTTTAACATATCCATTTTGCAATTAAAGTGGGGTACGGTGGGGGGTGGTTGTGGTGGGAGTGCGGTGCGATGCGGTGCGGTGCGGTCGCTTGAGGTGCCCGGTGCGGTGCGGTGCGTTGCAACAAAATTGAATGTAACGATATAAGCTATTTACTCTTATTTATTTAAAAGCACTCTCAGGTTTCAATAATTCCCTTTAATCATATAAATAGATTCAAACTATCATATTTCAAACCTTAAACGTTGTTTTTTTTCTGGCATTTTGTTTATTATTTCATTTCATCAATTAAGTAAAATTTATATAAATTTTTATTAATTATTTATTCACTAATAAGATTTTCTTTAAATTATACATATTAATTCTTCCTTACCTGAGATATTTTTATCTCATTTACTAAACTACAAAAAAAAAAAAAAAAAAAAATTTATAAAAAAAAAAAAAAACAAAAAAAAAAAAAGTTAATTTTAAAATATTTATATATTTTTTTTTATTTTTATTTTTTTTTTTTTTTTTTTTTTTTTTTTTTTTTTTTTTTTTTTTTTTTAAATTTTTTTTTTTTATTTTTTTTTTTTAATTTTTTTTTTGTTTATTTTTTTTTGTTTATATAAAACGCAAAAAAAAAATTCAAATTTTTTTTATCATTTTTTCAAACTTTTTCTATCAATACAAAATCGGTTCTGTGTACAAAAATATTTAAAAACCCTCTTAATTTCCTTTCCCTCTCTCTCATGCCGTTATAATATATATATATTATTATTATTATATGTTATAATATACAAATGGGGCAGTTATAAAATTAAAGTTTGGTAATATTTATAATTATTAAATTTATATTTATTAATAGACAATAATAATAAATATTAATATACCTATAATTATATATATTATATATATATGATAATTTAGAAAGGATAGATTATATATATATTATATTTATATTTATTATATATATTATATATATATATATATATAGGTGAGAGTATTAATAGTTACATTATTATTATACGGTATGTTATTGTTATTATTATGTAACATATATAATATAACATAGTAGGCGGATATATATATATATATAATAGATATATATATATAGTAGTATATTATTTGGAGCATCATGTTATTTATCATACTATATATATATAGATAATAGGGATGATATAATATATAATAATATTATATTACCTATACAATTGAACGCAGTGTAATAGGTATATATATATATTATTATAATAGTAATATATAATATATCCTATATATATATATTACATCTTCCACAATCTCATCCTCCCCAGTACAGGCTCACGAGCCTGGTCAGTGGGGGGCCAACCGTGCTCCGCCTTCCCATTGTTCATATCGAGTCACGATCGCCAACCGTCTGCATTCGAGCTCATCCATTGCAGGCATCTCGGTGTCTCCTTAATGAATCATCCAGCTCACGTCGTCTCTACCATCTCTTATCGCGGTCTCAAAAAAAACTCCTATCTCGCCCTAACTGACCGGTCCAAAGTCCTACAGCTATCAGACAAGCACGTCCACCACCACTCCACCTCGCATATCGTCTCGAGAAATCCACCTCTACCTACACCCGTCCCCTCCACCTCCTATGGCCACTCTCTCTTCCTTATCCCTCAGAGAGTGTGCCACCATTAGGTATTGCTGAGTCCATTTTCTATTGCATGAAAGCAAATGGGTTTATGCACAATTCCACGTTGCGTCCTTGATCCTCGCTTTCCTCACTCATGTCCGCGTCATCCTCGTCTTTTCCAAATCACCGTCCTACGAACACGATCGAGGAGCTCCGAAATGAGTCGCAATTCTCTATTATACCTATTCCTCCCTGTCCATAGCTCAAGGGTTGAAGTCATCTGCACCACAGATGATATACAGAATATTGTGTGTGTCAACCCTACCTCGATGAATTATGTGGCTCTCTTCACCTCATGTTTATATATTTGATCTTTCCAAGATGGGGTGTATACTTGTCTCCTTACTAGTCCGTATGAGCGATGCAATAGTCCCTTAGCATCGTATTTCCTATTGCAACACAGCCCGCCTTCTCTTCCGAAAGTGCTTCCTAGGTTTTATATCTGTCCACATGTTAATCTCTCCTACCGTCTACCTCCCACTATCACGTCCTCCTCCTCCCTGTTTACTACTATTTCATGATATAATGCATAATATATAATATATATAATATATATATATATATAATATAAATAAGTCTTATTATATCATCATTGATTTTATAGGTAGTAAAGAAAAGATAATTTAATATTTTATCTTATACTATAGTATACTAATTTATATATATAATAATAAATATAACAATTTACATTATAATTAATAAATATATAAAATATATAATATATATATATATTATATATACTATACTATATATTAATATATATATAGTATATATATATAGTATATAATATAATAATTGTATATTTAATATATATATATAATATTTATACTATATGTATTTAGTATTATAATATTATTTTTACTATCTAATATATAGATATATAGAAATAACAAAGGATTAATATACTTTTGAATGTAATATTATTAGTAGCTAATAGGATATATATATATTATATATATGATAAATATATATGTATATATAGTATTAGTTGATCAGTAATATATAATATATATATATAATATATTATATATATAATATAATATATATATATATATACTATATTAAATCATAATATATATATATAATAGTAATATCAATATATATACTGTAAATAGGTATATATAATATACGGAATAGAAGGAATAATATTGTAGGATATTATTGTAATAAAATTATTTAATAAGATATATATATAGTATATTATTTTTATATCTAGGGGAGTATGATAATACGCGTATATAGAGAGCAGTGAGATATAGTAGTATGTCGTTACAGATTACCGAAACCGACTGACACGGGAGCTGGGAGCCCTTTCAGGAAGGGAGCAGAAAATAAAATGAGCATGTGAAAACCTCACGACCGCAGCCTAAATCGCAAATCTATAGTGAGCGCAGACGTGGGTTTTAAAGAAAGGAAGATTAATCACTGCAGGAAAAACAAAGAACAGATGACGGTAAGGAGTTTCCACAGAACAGAGTGCTGGAAAGAAGGAGGACACCAACAACGTAGAAAAGCGAATCTGGGATTGTTGTGAATGCATCAGCAGCAAATTCATGGCGGAGAGCATAGTCAACCCCTTGTATTAACGAGGGCAAACAGCAATGGAAGGTGGAATTGCACGGAGGCCAGGCCAACTCCACTTAATTCACCTGAGCATTACCGTTGTAGTAACTATAAGAAAAGAGATAGTGGCGCACACCAGAAAAAAATCCACGATGCGAGATAGAGCGGTCCAGAAGAGTTTTAGAAAGTTAGCGGAGACAGTTTTTAAAGTCTCTTAGCTTTAGACTCAAGCCTATATCCAATAGAAGGGTGGAGCGGAGCCCCCACTAGAATGTGAGAACAGCTACTACTCAAGCAACGTAAAATAAAAGAGTCCCTTATTAAACTGGAGAGTAGTTGGTCAGAGAAAATTCCCGCAACCTGAACTAGAACTCAAAGCTTCTTTGAGGCACCTTTAGCAACCATTGTAATGGATATAAGGTTCCAAGACAATTTTTTGTTTATGTTTAGCAAGAATGTTTATGTTGGTCACAGGTGTATGTACGTTAGAAACCGTCGAAAAAATATGCAAGAGAGGTATAGGAGGTCATTTTTTGAGAGAGGGGAGATGTAAAAGAAGTTGAATGTTTTTCAAGAGTTGAATTTATCACAAGGTTGACGTGGCCCCCACGGAAATCTCATCACACAGGAGTACGAGCTCAAGAATATGGAAGCGGAAAGCTTGGAAAGACGAGAAGCTAACTCTAGTGCAAAAGAGGAGAGCAAGTTTTGAAAAAACGAGTGAAGAATTGATAGTGAAGTCGTTCGGGCATAAAGAGTGAACAGAGTTAGAAGTAACAATTGCTGAGGAGGTCGTTGTGAAAGTAAGGGGGGATAAAAATTGAGGAAGATGTATAAGACTAGAGACCTTGAGGAACACCACGAATTAACAGGAAAGGAGGAAGAACAGTCTGGCCATCTCATCTAATCTGAGTGCTGTAATATGGATGCGACCAGAAAGTGGGAATTTAACTAAGTAAGCAAAGATGAAGGAAGTTAAACCTATAAGGAAGGAAGCCTTAGAGAGTAGCTGTATCGCATTCCATACTCTGAATCAAACTCTTTTTGAGATAATGCTCTGAAGCGTTCACAACCTTTATTCAAGACTTCTCCATAGTCCCTAAGTGGCAGAAACCATTAATCAGTTTTATATCATTTATGTGTATTTGTCACCTAGTTTTGAACACCTTTTTCTTTTAGATATAAGCTTTAAAAATGTCGATAGCTCCATACTGGTTGATTTCTTGTGAAATAAGGGAATATGAGACTCAGATTTGTATAACCAGGAATGAGAGTTAAGAAGGAGTTTCAAAGATTTTAGATAGAATCACAAGTGAGAGCTATAGGACGGTAGTTGAAAGATCAGAGCGGCTACCCTTTTTCGGATTGGGCGTGGCAGATATGCGCGCTATCATGAAGCACTGAGGAATGCGAGTGAGTATTAGGCATAATTGAGAGTAGAGTTGAACGAGGACAGGCACCGGACGAAGCTCGTGAAGCACACTACCCTCAAAACACGGGAGGAGGAATTCCAAATCCGAGGCCACTAGCCCTTTCGCATGTGTTCCATAGATCAAATCGCCTAAACCGCAGCACGATCATGGGCGTAAATTACGCCAGAGGGGAAGAGAGGCATGAAGGAAACACGCTGAGAAGGAAACAAGAAGACGAGAGAAGGCAGGGATGACCTTGGAATCGTCTCCAGAGGGAGTAGGAGTATTGAAGAAGAGAAAAGGAGGCGCGAAGAGATTAGCCTTTTCTAGTAGGAAGGAGTATAAGCAAACAGAACCCGTCCAGAGCGAAATAAGTGGAGGAAAGGCAGAATTACAAAAGTTATTAAGAAGGTGTTTTTGGCTAAGAGGCCAGAAAATTTTATATCAGTAGGAGAGCCAAGTAGGTGGTCGCACACTCTCATAATTCATTTGTGGTTGAATATAGGACGCGCTTAGCCTTCAATAATAGCCCTGCACACGATTTCCGAGGCAGAATCGGAAATTAAGTAAGAGTGATAAGGCAGACAACGGCAGTCATTAATTACCATGCTCGATACGCCGTCAAAATATACTAGTCTCTCTCTGAATGGAGCGAGAAACATTCTCCAGCGAAGCGCAGTGATTTAATGTGGAGAAAATCGGATTTAGTTGAAGATGGAATGAACCCCGCTCATTCCCTCTGGACGATTAACAAAGCCCCTACCTTTTTCAGCAGGAGACGAAAGCCATCCTCCGAGTACAACAAGCATAGATTCACTCCAAGTATATTTTGCAAAGAAACAACAACGCAATTCCCCCGCAATTAGCCCGATTAAAGTGCAGAAAGTACGTTTGGGCATGAGTGGGCTGCTGGAGAAAAAAGTTTTGAAATTAAGAGCTAACAAAAATTGATGGTCTGGTCAGAGTTACTGATAGGAGGAAAATGGTGTATTTATATTGAGAAGGAGTGAAGTGGTGAAATATAAATCAAGCGTGTTCAAAAATTGGTTATAGGACAGTCTGGTATGTGTGTAGGTTCTTGTAAATTTAACTATTCCATACGGTTGAGAATACTGAATGTTTTCGGCTCCTCCCCGCCTCAGTATGAGAAGAGCCAACCACTCAGTGTGATGTACGTTGAAATCCCTTAAATAGAGGATCTCAGCATTTGGGTAGGGAAAGAAGTAACAGTCTCATGAAAGAAGTAGTGAAAGGATCATATTCAAATATAGGGATGAAAATACTGATTCCGTTAGGGTGAAGCAATAGCAAGAAACAGAAGACCGAAACTAATGGTATAGTGGGTAAGAAAAGATTTTAAGCCCATAAGCGATTGAAGATTCGGAGATTCAAAGATCCTCAAGACGTGTAACAGGAGTGTTAATGTTTTATATAGGGCAAGACTCCAGCCAATTAAAGGTCTGAATTAATAGAAAGTTATAGTATGGAGGATATATTGGAGAAGAATATTAATTTGAAAAAAGAAATCGCGCTGGCTAGGCTTGGGTCTAGAACAGTAAATAAAGATGTAGGTAGAGAGTTTAGCGAGGTGATATTGACCAACCAGATTCATGGTTATGCTTTCAGAGCCACGACGTTATGCAAAGTTCAATATATTATGGGTAACAGGAACCCCCAGCTGCGCCCACCACCTACAATCTCTCTCTCTGTCCAGTTCATTCATAATCTGGACGACCCTACACGGGCAAAGTAAACACACACGAGATCGGAACTATACACAACAGCCCACCCAAAAGCCCCTGGATTGGTTTTTAACCTGAAAACCTGTAACCATACAACAACACACCACACACAGCACAACTTACACAAGATGCTCGAACAGAAAAAAAATTGGAATAAAGGATAATTAAAAAATAAGCAATAAAAAATTTATGTAGTATAATTATATATAGTAATATATATAAATAATAGAGTATATATAAGAGTGTTTATATAATAGTAGAGAATATATATATATAGTTAGTATTATTATTAATTGTTATATATGATTATATAATAGATATATATATATATATATAATATTAATATATATAATATAAGTATATAATATGATTATATATATAACTATAATATATATATGGGTATAAATATTATATTACATATATATATATAATATATATTATATATAATATATTAATATAAATATAATTACTAATATTATATAATATATATATAATATATATATATATATACTTATGGTATATTATACAAGAAATAATATATATAAGTGAAAAATTTTACCCACTGTTTACGAATCCATCGGGGAGAAAATTGAGGTTATTTTCGATCTCGGGATTGAGGTAAGGGGACAAGGGTATAATAATTATATATATATATATATTATATATATATATATAATATATACAATATATATAATATAATTATAATAGTAGTAATATATATATATAAATAGTATAGTATTATATAGTAATAGTATATATATATAATATTATAATATATATATTATACTATATATTATATATATAACAATACTATATAGTTAAATATGTATTATATTATAATATATATATATATTATATTAAGTGAGATATATAATATAGAGTATATATAGAGAGAGTATATAATAGGGGCGAGATATTGAGGTATAATATATATTTTAATATATATTTTCTATATATATAATATATATATATAATATAATATATATATATGTATTATATATTATAGTAATTAGTATTATAATATAAAATAATTAGATATAATATTATATATAGATAAATATGTATTATATATATATAATATATATATATATAATATATATATAGTATAAGCTTATATATATATAACATAGATATTTACTACTAAATTATATATATAATGATATATATAGTAATATAAATACTAGTATATAATTATCATATAATATATATTATATATATATATATAATATAATAATAATATGTATATATATATATATATAGTATGATATATAGTTATATATATAATTAGAATATATATATATATATCATATATATATATAATATATATAGTTATTTAGTTACTAAGTATATTACATATAAGATAGTGAGTGATATAGGAGGAGAGAGTATAATACATAAATAATATAATATAGGTATATATATTATATAGGGTATATATAGGTGAAATGGTTTTAAAATTAATATATAATATATATTATCTTTATATATGTATTATATCCCTAACGTTTTTTACTTACGTTTATATATTACTTTCTTTTTATGGTTAACGATGAGATCAACAAAGTGGTATTTATATTTTCTCTTAAAACTTTTTTTGAAGCAATATCATGAATTGAAATCTGTTCATTCTTCCTTTTTTAAATACTGGACTCCCCCCCCCAATATCACACTTTTTACCATTTGAAAGTCCTTCGTTCCTCTATATTTCTAATCCTTCATCTGCTTAAATTATTACGCTAATCCCCTTCGAAACATCATACTAACCTTTTGTAAGGATATCCTTCTTAATTTGAAGCTTAGCTTCATTAAAGGAGAGGTATTTCGAATGTTAAATACACCCTATTAGTCCAATCAATCTGCTCGTGGTGATTTGATCTTTCTCTCAATATGTAAATATCAGTATCAATTATAAATGTTTAAAAAAGGGTTTATCGTTTACATTTTGTTCCTGGTTTTTGCAATAATCGTAAATTTACTAAGCATTAATTATGGGGTTTTGAACACTTTTACACAGGTATAGTGCATTATTTACATTAACTACACAACAATAATATAATATATATATATAATATATAATATATATTATATATAATATTATATATTTTTTATATATATATATATATATATATATTATATATATTATTTATATATATATATATATATATAATATATTATTATATATTTATATTATATAGTATTAAAAACAACATTAATTTTATAAAGTAAAATTATTTTAATTTAAAAAAAAACTATTAAATAATATCTAACGCATTATTCTTTTAACGTCTTCATTTACTTATTTATTAATTTATTTATTTTTTCCTTTTTGACTATTTATTTATTCTATTTATAAGATTTTATTTTTCCTTTTCAATGATATTTTACTTTACTAAACAAAATATAAAAATTATTAGATTCACAAAGTTTAAAAAAGAGTTAACTTTGATTTTTAAAACCTCTTCAACAAATCAAAATTATTATTCGTTTACCTTTCAACTTTACTTTTCTTTAAAAATGTCATTTGCAATAATCTAATATGTCTTTCTGTCTTTTTCGTTATATATAATATTATATAATATTATATCTATATATATATATATATATATTCATACTATATATATATGAATATTATATATATAATATTATTACACATATATATATATATATAATATATATATTATATATATATATGAATTTAAATTTCATATAGTACTTTTTTTACGTATGTAATTTTTTTTAATAGTAAACATTTAGGAAGTGGATCTAATTTTTAACACGAATATATTTGTAAATGTTTGTTAACTGCATGTGATTGGAACTTCATTTATTTTCCCTATCCACCAGTCTCTCTCTCTCGTCTCTCTTCATCTCGGATCTCTCTCTCTCTCTCTCTTCTCTCTCTCTCTCTCTCCTCGGCTCGTCTCTCTTCTCTTCTCCTTTCTCCTCTCTCTCTTCTTTCCTAGTCTTTCTCTCTCTCTGCTGTCTGTCTGTCTGTCTGTCTGTCTGTCTCTCTTCTCTCTCCTCTCTCGTGTATAATAGGTTCTATAAAGTTCGGTTGTGGCGGGGAGACTCGGCGGGTTTCACTCTCTCTCTCTTCTCTTCTCTCTCTTCTCGGTCTCTCTCTCTCTCTCTCCTTCTCTCTCTTCTCTCTCTCTATGTCTGTCTGTCTGTTGTCCATGTCCTGTCTATCTTGGTCCTGTCTGGGTATTCCCTGTCTTCTGTCTGTCTGGCCTGTGACCCTGGTCTGTCTGTCTGTTCCGTGTCTGTCTTGTCTGGTCTGTCTGTCTGTCTGTCTGTCTGGTCTGTCCTCTCTCTTGTCTCTTCTGTCCCTGTCTCTCGGCTCTAAAGACTTCTTCTCAGTATCTGTGCCGGTCTCTCTCTCTCTCTCTCCTCTCTCTATAATAGATATATAATATAAATATAATATTATATATATAAATATAATATATATCTATTATTATATAAAATATATATAAATTTTTATAATATTATATGATAAAGTAGCTGAACTAACTACTTTTCAATTTAACCGTTTTGCGATAATTTTTTGATTCATAATAAGGGAGCTTTTTTTATTTTTTTTCTTATTTTGTATTCAGTTTAAAAACACTAAATTGGAAAAAATTATGTTATTTTTTATTAAAAAAAAGAAAACATAGAAAAGAAAAGAAATAAAACATCGTTTTCGCCAAAAACAATTGGCTTTAAAGAATATATGACATGAATCCGGTCCAAAATAAACAAATAGGTGACGGGGTAACCCAGGAAGAACTTTATAAGAAAGTAACTTTTTTTTTTGTTTATTTCACAACTTACTTACATACTAATTAAATTGAAGTTGATTTTTTGCCTCTTCACATCAGAAAGCTTACTGGTAGCTCCGATGTATTTGTAGCAATTTCCTTTTCTAAGAGATTATATATATATGTATACTACTATATATGTATATAATTATATATATATAAATATATATATATATATATATATATATATAGGATATATATATATTTTATATTTATATTTTTATATTTTATATAATATAAAAGACAGTATATATATTAAAATATATAATATATATATAGTTATATATATATATATAAGTATATATATTATATTATACATATATATAATATATATATATATATATAATATATATAATATATACAGTATATATAGTATATATATATATATATATATATATATAGTATATATATATATATAGTATTATATATATATATTATATAATAGACACATGACACATCTGTAGTAGTATATTATATTATTATATATATATATATATTATATATATATATACTTTATATATATAAAAGGTTCATTTTGGTTGCTTGCCTGATATGTTTGCTCCTTAAGCAACTCAGAATTTTCCTCTAAGAGTTAGAAGTGTAGAAATCAGTTAGATCGATAACATTTTGTTTTCAGTTGACGTAAATGTAGATGTGACTGCCGTTCGTCCAAGAAACAAACCTAAGAACTTAACATGCGCTGTCACGTGACTCAGAGTTCTCTCTAGTTTTACAAGAACTGGTTCCAATCTTCGTTTATTTGAAATTAGGATGTTATCAATCAAATAGAGTAGCATCTGACATGAAATGATTTGTTGGTCGTTAATGCCTCTGCTTCGTATCAAATGCTTTTGCTTTCGTACCAAATGGTTCTGATTTCGTAGCAAATTGGTTTTGCTTTTTCGGTTTCAGAAATAGATTTTGCTTCGTTAACATTACAAAATGAAAGACATGTTTATTTGACACATTAATGCATTGGTATCCACGTAACCATAGGACTAGAGTTAGTGGAGATGTTGGAGACTACTTCATTAAATCCAAGCTCAAAATGTATCATGCTCAGTACACTACCTGAGATAATTATATATTATATATATATAGATATTAAATATATATATTTATATATATATTATATATATATAATATGATATATAATATAAATATTAGTGTATTATATTTAATTACTTCTTATAAATTAAAAATACACATAAAGCATAAGCATACACATTGAAATTTAATCATATTTTTTAATATTTTGTAGTAATTAATTATTTCATTTTATTTTCCTCTTTTTTACACTTCTTTAGCAATACGTAACATCAATAAATAATGGGAATTAATGAATTTTTTAATGCAATTCAAGTCAATTTTAATATCAAAACGTACAACTTTACTTAACCTCAGATGCACATACAACACATAATTGTACACAATAAAGAGCTATGGTAGAACAGGGCAAAGACGATAATAAGAGTTCTTTAATAAAAATTTTATAAATACCAAGGGGAAATTAGAAACTATGCAAAATAAAAAAATCTTAATAATAAAAGGTACATTATGCATATTATTTTATTAATAAAATACATATGTAATTAACTAAGAAATAAAAAAAATAAATAACCAAATTAAATAGAATAATAAATATAAATAAATAAATAAATAAATAATATAAATAAAGTAAATAAATAAATAAATATATATAAGTATAAAACAGAGATCAAAGAATATTTTTGGAAAAATTCAGACAGACAAATATATTTCCGGGTTCGTCGCTTTATTAATGGTTCAAATGTGTTAACATTATGCTACACATACGAACGTGTGTTTAATGTATACTCATGCATAACGTTATAACCAAAATCGGATGAATTTATCACGAGTTAGATATAAGGTAGAATAAATATATATATTATAGGATCCCATCAAATTATCTAGAAGTTGGATTGCAATATTTTTATCTAATAATATATATGTATATATTATAAATCGGATGAATTGTACAAGAGTTAGTATATATAGTACAATATAAAATATTATATATAATATTATAATATAGATTATAATATAATATATATATATATATTTATATAAAATAGATACTCTATTTCTATTAATTTCTTAATGAACTCTACAATATTATATTTGAGAATTTTTTTTTTATTGATAGAACGATTGAAGAGATCAACAAAGATTCATTTATATTTATTTGAGAACTTTTTTTCACAACTAAAAATTATGAATTGAAAAATCTGTTTCATATTCTTTCTTTTTAGAATAGTGTGCACCCACCCCCCCCTTTACACACTTTATGTTAACCCCCGCCTTGAAGGTCCTCAGTCTCGCATTTCAATCCTTTTCATCTTTGTTTAAATTATTTACCTAATCCCTATTAGAAACATTCAAACTAATCCCTTTTGTAGAGTAATCCTTCTTAATTTGGCAGCTTAAGCTTCATTAAGGAGGAGATTTCGAATCATAAAGGAATCAGACCTTATAAATGTAGTTATGATACTTGTGATTGGTCTTTCTACACCAGCTACAAACTGAAGCATCACCTTGAAACACATTTAAAAAAGAAGACTTCATTGGAAATTATTTTGTTTCTATTGGAATGTAAATTAACATAACACATAATTAATGTTTTTTTATATAAAACTGAAATAAAAGTTAAATTATTGTATGCTATATACCACATTTTACTAGCAAAGTATTAATGTTTAGCATTATTTACATTATAAACTATTTTTATTTAAGATAGCACACAATATACAATGTGTAAAAAAAACTGGTAATTTGACAAACCTTATAAACTGGTATTTTTAGTTACATATTTTTAGCAGTTTTAAATATGATAGCTTCCAGTAATTTTTACATATTATGCAAAGGTATTCAATATTTTCTCAAATGTTTACGGCACGCACACACAAAACCCACCCACATACACCACACCAGAGAACACACAGAGCAGCACACATCCACACAAAACAACTATTATATATAAATATATAATATATATATATATATATATATATATATATTATGAATATATAGTATTAAGGATAGATATAATATATATAATATATGATAACATATATGAATAAAATATTTCAATATCCAATTTTGTTAATTTGGACGATTGCTACGCGTATGTAACTACCTTCACTATTTTTGTTATTATATATATGTTATGATTATATATAGATTATTTATATATTCTATATATTAGATATAAATATAATAATTATATAATAGACAAAAACTGTATGTGGTTATATAGAATCATTTAGAAAGTGTTATATATATTGTATATTATAGTATATATATATATAGATAGATATTAATATAGTAGTCTGTGAAACAACGGGCTCAATTGTATAAAGAAATTATTGTAATTAAAAAATACCATTTAAAGTATACAGTCGTAATGTCAGTATAAAATAAAACCATTGATTTAATTTTTATTATTTATTTTTCCTATTCAACTATTCTATTTATTCAATTCTATTTATAAATATTTATTTCCAAAAATAGAACAACATTTTCCCCTCTCAGACACAAATTATTTAAGTTAAGTGACACAAATTTAAAGAGTTACTTAATTGGTTTAAAGATTCGTAAGACTTTCAAGGATGATTTGTTTATGTTCAAATACTAAGTGATATTTAAGAAAAAGTTTGGAATAATTTCATTTTGCTTTCTGGGTCTTTTTCGGTATATATATATATATACTATTATATATATATATATATATATATTATATATATATATATATAAATAATATATATATATATATATTTTATATATTATAATATATATATCAGGCGCGGCCCGTCCTAAAATATATTGGTAGTTGCCTTTTGATTGCATCTGACATTTCACACACAATTATATATATATTATATATATTATATTATATTAGATATAGAAGATATATAATATATATTATAATAAATAAAGAATATATAATTTAATTAAATATAGATATAATATATATGATAATATAAATATAATATTTATAATTAAATAATAATATATATAATAAAAATAAAGTATATAATAATGAGGAAATAATATGATATATATGAATATATATATAAATTAATATAATTATACTATTTATATAATATTATATAAGATATAAAATATGATGGGAAGTATTATATTCATATAATTATATGTATTATATATATCGCAACCAATTCTAAGAGATTCATAGAAAAAAAAAATAAAGAAAACAAAGAGATAGATAATAAAAAAAAAAAAAACAAAATATAATATATATAATAATATATATAATAATAATATATATTTAATATATATATATCATAGGATATATATATATTAATATATATAAATATATATAATTATTATAAATGAGTAATATAAATATATTTAGTATATATAATATTAATATTATAAGTATATATATATATATTAATATATATATATATATATAAATATAATACATATATTATATAAATAGAATACTAAATATATATAAATATTATTTATAGATATATATATATGTAGTATATATATAATTATATATATATATAATATATATATATATATATATAATATATATGATAAATTGGGGAAATAAGAAATCAGGCGTGTGGTGTTTCAAAAAAGAAGAGCATTGATGACCGTAAAGCAATAAATATATGAAAATTAAAAAAAATTTTGCCAAATTATTTAAAAAAAGTTATGTACTTACCCTTTACAAAATTTATTTAAAAAGAAAGTCCCTTCTTCTATCTTTTGATTGAGCAAATTTATAATTCACTTCTAATTATTAAATCTTGGTATGCCAATAATAAAAGTCTTTCTCCGATCGAAAGCATTGCTTAAAGGCGGAAATCTTTCCTTGGCCCTCATGGTGTTTCTAAAGAAAGGGCTTAATCCTTTTTAAATAAAGGAAACAAGCGCTCTGCTTTGGACGTTGTCATCGAATGGTTATTAAAACTTTCAATAGTTTTCGAACACCTTTACTAAAAGTGGCTTCCAAGTGAATTTTCCTGTAAATGAATCGAATAAAGCTATGACATCCAACATAGAACGGACAATTCTTCTAGGTATATATTAAAGATAGTTCGGTTTTAAGTTTCATTATGTCAATGAAAGTGAACTTTTTTGACATGGTTTCCATTTACCAGGATTCTCAGGAAAGATGAAATCATACTGAGGAAAACATTTCGGCAGAAAATAACCGTGGCCAATTAAATGTCCTGAGAGATTGATAATCCTATCTTTTATCTGACAACTGAATTGAGAAGATGATTGTGATAGAAGGAATTTTGCAGGGTGTGTAAAAGGAGTGGTTTGAAAGTAATAGTAGATAAGAGCAAGGTTATGGTTTTGAGTGAAGACAGTCCTCGGTGCGAGGTTATGTTGGATGAGCAGCTGGAACAAAGCCCTGAGTTTAAATATTTAGGATTATGTTCGATGAAAAGGAAAGGATGATGGAGAGGATGATGGAGAGTGTAGTAAGTAAGTTGTGAAGGTAGGAAGTAGCTGTGCTATTGACCTTGGTAGATGTAAAGGAACTAAGTGGTTGAGTGCGCTAGGGTCTTTGCATGAGGGTAATGTTGTTAACATGTGTTAATGTATAGCAGAAGTGGAACTATGGTCTGGAATATGAGGTATGGATCTAAAGTTCAATGTGTTCGGATGGACTAT
>JABUQX010072414.1:0-25000 GCA_015478945.1 Trachelipus rathkii
TATATAATATATATGATATATTTATAATTAATATATATATTAATATATATATATATATATGGGGTATATATGATATTATATATATAATAATATATTATAATAATATAAATATAAATGATTATATATATAATTATTATATATATATGATATATTTGATATATATTATACTATATATATATCATATGATATATATATATATAATATCTATATATATATATATATATATATATATATATATATATATATATATATTATATATATGAATAATACTATATATGTATATATGATATGTATATATAATATATGATATATATATAATATATATATATATATATATATATATATATAGATATATATATATATATATAATATACATATATGATATATATATATATATATATATATGTATATATGTATTATTGTATATAATATATATAATATATGATAATATATTATAGTTAATACCTATGATATGTATATATATATATATATATATATATATATATATATAATTATGATATAATATATATACAGTTATATATAATATATATCATTATATATAATATACTATATATATATATATATAAAATATTATATGATATATATAATATTATATAATTATATAGTATTATATATATATATGATTGTGTGAATGTATGAAATTTGCCTTATCTTTTGACACATACTCGTTTCACGCATCATCTTCTGAATATGTTTATAAATGGATATTTGATTCTATCGTAATGAGATATTAAATATATATATAATATACTAATAATATATTATATAAATAAATATAAATAATAAATATGATACATATATTATATATATATATATATAATAATATATATAGTGATATATACAAATATATATATTTATATATACAGTATATATATATAATCTATTATATATAATGATATATATGAATATATATATATATGATAAATATATATATGATATATAATATTATATAAAATATTACTGTCAACAAATTTCTTTAAACCTTGTTAGTTGTTGCATTTCGCCTTCTCTGTAAATAAAACCTAACTCAATCTTAGGTCCTTTTTTCGTCGTGCTGTGAATGTATTTATGTTTTAATGATATTACATGATATGCTCTCATGATTTGATTTTATAATTTTATTTTATATAAATTTATTTTTTTTAATTATATGATTTTAAATGTTTTTTAAGAGGGAGGGAGAATTTTATTTCAATGGGCAGTGCTTGATGATTGGGGGAACGTATATACCCAAACGTCCATTTATAATAAATGGTTGCCAAAATTATGCTTCAACTTCTTATTTGCACTTTAATATATATAATATATATAATATATATATACTATATATATATATAATATATATATATATATATATATATATATAATATTATTTATATATGATATATATAATATATATATGATATATATGATTATAATATAATATATATAATATATATGAATATATATATTTAACTTTGTATAATGACCTCTCAAATAATATTAATGTTTTTTTTTATATTAAGGGAGGAGAGAATTTATTGACTTCGCAACATTTTCAAATATTATAACAAACATATAATAATTAGTTGTATCTTTCATATCTTAAGTTTTAGGGACGGCTAGGAAAATATTGAATGTTTTGTTTTGCATAAAGTGTGGAAATATTAAGTCGTTTTATAAAAGTTTACACAATTCTAAATTAAACTTTTATCTGGTAAAGTCATTTTCAATTGTTTGTAGCCCTAGTGAGTTAAGTGATTGCATTCTTGTCATGTTTTATTTGCGCTTTAAAAAGTCTGTGCTAAAAAATTGCTATCCCGTAACGTCCTTTTTTTCCCTTTTATAATAACTATATATATGAAATAATTAATTATATATAATTACTATATATATTATATATATAATTATAATATAATATAAATAATATATATATATATATATACTAATATATATAATATATATAATTATATATATATAATAATATAACAATATATATAGATATATAATATATATATATATATATATATATATGATATATATTAATATATAATTATATATATATATAATGATATATATATATTAATATATTATTGATATATATATATATATATATATATATATGATATATATAATATATTAATATATATATGTATATAATAATATATCACAGAGGCGGGGGACTCCTGCACTCGGTGCTACTTCCGTGGGGCTTCAGCACGACGTAAAACATTATAGAAGAAAGAGAAAAGGAGAGTAGAAACGATCTATTTGTTGTGCCAAATTTCATTAATGTGTTACGATAATAAAATTGTCTCTAATTTTTTTGGTGGGGGAGGGAAAGTTGGTCAAAAATAAATGGAAAAAAATTATAACATTACAATAAATATTAAAAAAGGATTCATAAAAAAAATTTTAAAAAACGAAAGGGGGTAACTTAAGAAAAAACAACAAACGGCTGATTTAAAATAAGCTTTTAACTTTCATTAAAAAATAAGTGGCAGTTTTTCATGGGCCCAACAAATGCCGGGAAGAGGGGTTCAAAAGTGGAAATAGGAAGTAACAAAATGTTATGAAAAATGCTTATGTTGTATTAAATAAAACCATGTTAAAGCCATATACATGAAAAAATTAAATTATTACACAAAAAGATATTAAATTTAAAACAAAATAAAAAAATTATTAAAGCAAATTACTAAAAATGACTAGGGATAATGGAAGAAAGGGGAATAACTTGGAAATATTATTATAATTACATCATGAAATAACTTATAATAAGAGAAAAACGCTTTTGAATATGAATGAGCTCAAAGTAATGTTGAATATATATTGATATGATGATAATAATAATGATATATATATATATATTATGATTAATATATATATATATATATATATAATATATAATATATATATATGATATATATATATATATATAATATATAGATATATATTAGAGAGAGAGAGAGAGAGAGAGAGAGGAGAAAGAGAAAAGAGAAAGAGAGCAGGAGAAGGGAGACGAGGAGATGAGAGAGAGAGAGCAGCAGAGTTGGTAAAGTTAGAGAGATAGAGGAGGAAGGGAGAGAGAAGGAGAGAGAGAGAGAGATTGGAGAAGAGGAGGAGAAGAGAGAGGAGAGAGACGAGACACGATAGAGAGAGAGAGAGAGAGAGAGGCACGAGTAGTAAAAAAGTTACTGGAGTCGCCACTGACTATATATATCATATAATATTATATGATATAATATATTCATTATTATATATATATATATAATAATATATGATAATATATATATATATATATTATTATAATAATATAATATGATATATTTATACATGACCATGGCTGAACGAGCGTTTGACTTCACAACGGACATGATCCAATAAAAAAGTATCGAAATCCGACAATTTTCAGGCAGCTATACCATTCCGACATAGGAAAACCTAAAATCTGAAATCTTTAACCTGTAAAAACCTTAACCGAAAAACATAACCTGCCTGAACCAAACCCTAGCCAAACTAAACCTAAAACAATGAAACCCTAAAACCTAAATTTTAAAACGATAACCTGCTTATAAAAAATTCCCATATATATATATATATATATATATATATATATATATATTATATATATATGAATATTATATATATATGATATATATAATATATATATTATAAATGATATATGATATTATATATTATATTTGATTTGAATATAAAATGAAATAGATATGAATTTTATATACTATAATATATATTATATATATATTATATTATATATATATATATTATATAATATATATATATATATATATAGTATATTAATATATACTATATATATGATATATTATATGAATATAATTCATATAATATAGATGATATTTATATGCTGAGTAAGAGAGGAAAAAGAGCGCGAGAAAGTCAGGGCAGTGTATAATAATTCCATTCATTTTTAAATCATTGATTTAAAAACCAAGTGTCATACAAAATTGGCAAGGCGGGACTTTTATCTTCTTCTTTGAAAAAAAAAAAAAAAAAAAAAAAAAAAAAAAAAAAAAACGCCCACAAAAAACATATACGACAATGAAAAAAAGGTTTTCATATATATATATATATATATTATATATATATATATGATACTATATATAATATATATTATGATATAATAATATATAATATATATAAATGATATATATGATATATATATATGAATATATATCATATATATTATAATATATATTATGATATATATATATATATATAATATATATATAAATATATATTTAACCATGACGTATATAATTAAATAATATACGGTAATATCATATTATGTATGATAATAATATATATATTATAGTAATATATATATGATTATTTATATATATATATATAATATATATATATATATATATATATTATATATATATAATAAAAATGATTACATATATATATATAATTATATAATGATATATATATATAATATATAATATATATATATGATAATATAATATATACTATAATTGATATATATATGTAATATATATAATATATTATATATATATATGATATATATTATATAATATGATATATATATATATATATATAATATAATATAATATATATATAATATAATATTAATATATTACATTATATATAATATATACTATATATAGTATATATATATATGATATATACAATAATATATTATATATAATATATATATATATGGTATATTATATATTATATTTATATATATAATATAAATATATATATATATATATTAATATATATATATATATATATAATATATAATATATATATTATATGATATATATATATATATAATATATATATATATAATATGATATATATATATAATTATGATATATATATATATATATATATATATATATATATATATATATATATATATTATAATATGATAATATATATATATATATAAAATATATATATATTATGATATATATATAGATATATATATATATAATATATATATGATATAATATATATATATATGATATTATATATATAGAGGTGGGCAATCGTGACTCAAAAAAAAGTTAGTTCCGTTATTGTTAACTCCGTTATTCGGGAAAAAAGTAGTTTCCGTTATCGTTATTCCGTTTCTTGTGAAAGGAAAGTAACGAAGCGCCGTGACTCCGTTAACTCCGTTACCTTTTAGCTTTTTGACTGTTGACATTAATTATGGTATCTTAGGTAATTTATTGGATTGTGTTTATTTAATAAAACATTCCCTAATGTAAGAGCCAGCTCACTCAAGACTTAGTCCCTTTACATCCACCAACGATTTAATTGCAGCTTGCAAGCCTTCCTGGCAACTTTCACCAACTTTTTCCTAACTAACCTTTTCTTTGAGTTGGGCTGTTGATTTCTGCAGCCAATAAAACTCCCAAATTAGTAGTTAAAACTCAGACACTTGTTCCAGCTTGACTCACCATCTAACATTAACTCATGACCGCAGGACTGTCACTCACTCACATATAACCTATTCTTATCTACGTCTATCTTCAAACATCTCCTTTTACAACACCTGCCAAATCTCTCTACCAAATCCTCTCATACTCTCTTCAGATTCGCCCACACAAAACCAAATCATCCGCATATAATAGGTAGGGCACCCTCCACTCTCTTCCATTCTCCATCATTCTGACACCATCCCATGCAACCAGCACCTGTTATTCTTTCATAATCCCATCCATATACAAACTGAATAACTAAGAAGGACATAGCACATCCTTGCATCACTTGGTAATTTAAATTAAAACAATTACTTCCAACATTATTCTTACACACGTTCACTATCGTAATGACATTTCTTTTTGATTCCATTCAGAGCTTACCACCAACACCCATATATCAATAACCCATGCCCATAGAGCCTTCAAACTTAAATACATTTATTAGGGAGATTCAATATTTGTTCGAGCCTGAGCCCAATTTCCCCTCCCCTAAAAATGAACCATAAAATTCGGATTTTCACCGTTTTGACCCTTTAAAACACCAAACTGTTAGCCCTCTTTGCCCTCTAAACGTCGTTTTAGAGTGTTTTTCTGTGTCTGTAGTAATTTTTTTCAGAATTTTCAATGTTTTAAAACCTCATGTTTTTGACATTTTTATCATTAACTCCAGAATTTTTTTTTCGAAATGGACTTTCAAACTTGAAATGACGCATAGAGGATCTAATTACTAAAAAAGTGCACGTGCGTAGTTTTTTTTTGATTTTTCTAAAATTGTTGTGCTTCAGTAATGGTCCAATTTCAAACCTACTTTTGGGTATTTTGTGGAATTGAAAAGTTGCGATAATTTTTTTTCGGTTCGTGCGAAGTGGATGAAATTTTCAGGCATATGTACTCGGAAAGTTCACATTTTTTATTGAGATAATTTCTTTGCTAACATGCATTAGTTTAGATGTTTTTCTTGGAACAATTTTCAAAAAAAAAAAAAATGTGGAAATTTTTTAAAAAATTTCTTTCGACTATACAAAAATATTATTTACGTAAAAAAGATGTATCTTGGCCGACTATAATACAAGCCCTGAAATTTGATGTTGATCGGATGAGTTAAAAAAAAAAAATCTCTAATATTTCACTTTTCCAAAATTTGAATTTTTGGGAAAGAGTTGAAATATTGATATTTTTTTTTCTACCCATCCGATCAAACATAAAATTTCAGGACTTGTAAAAAGTAAGGCAAGATACATCTCTTTTACTTAGTATTTTTGTATAGGCCGAAAATTTTTTTTTTTTTAAATTTCCAAAAAAAAATTTTTGGGAAAATTTGTTCCAGTGGAACACAAATCCAAAAACTACTGTATATACAAAGAAAGCTATCTAAGCAAAAAAAAGTTGCAATCTCCCACGGACTGCATATGCCCCTGAAAAATGTGTCATCCACTTCGCACAACAGAAAAAATTATGCGCAATTTCATTTCAAAAACAAAAAAAAAAAGTGAGGTTTTGGAAATTTGGGGAACAACTGAATGGTAAAAACGTCAACAAAATCCAAAAAGTTACGTCTTATTTTCTTTGAAAAAATGCGATGATCCGACATCACAACGAGCTAATTTGAATTTTAAGTAACTAGATAGATAGAGGTAGAAATGTAAATAGAAATTTAGATAGATAGATGGATAGGTAGGTAGGTAGGTAGATAGATAGATAGATAGATTTTTTTAAATATATTACAGCAAATTGTGGAGTTATCAAGCTGAGGGTAGAAAGGAGAGAAAGTGTCCTCAAGGGGCGGTGGTCAATTTGGACTATCACATTCAATAGAGAGTCGTACAAATTGGTTTAACGGCACTAAAAAGTAAAACGGAGGAAAAAAAAACGGAACTTATTCAAATTGCGTTACCATGAAGAGAAAAAAGTTTAAACGAGTTCGGTTACTCCGTTCTGACTCAAAAAACTAGTGTCCGGTTGAGTAACGAAGCAACGGACGTGGCCCAACTAGCTTATATGAGAATATATATTATATTATGATATATTGATTATATATAAATATATATATATATATATATATATATATAATATATATATATATATATATATATATATATATAATATATATATATATATATATATATATTATTATATAATAGCTAATGCATTATTAATTATTATTATTGCTATGTGATGCCATATGTGTCTAAGTATAATATACTATATATAATATATATTATTATAATATATATATGATATATATATATAATATATAAAATGATATATATATATATAGAGATATATATATATGCTATATATAATGTATTGATTATATATATATATATTGATTATATATATGATATATTTATATATGATATAGTATATAATATATATATATAATATGATATATATATATATATATAATATATTAATATATGATATATATATATATAGTATATATATATTCGTTTATGTTATTATAAAAGAGCCAGGAGAGCTCAGCTGGTTAGGGCATCTGGCACCGGCGAGGGTTCCAGGTTTGGCAACATGGGTCGGGTGGGAAGAATGGTGGAGCTATTTGTCTCCTTGGGCTTGGCTTCCGGTTTCCTGGGGTCGGACGTTAAATGGGAAATACCCACCCCTTCCTAGATTATGGGCTCAGACAGTAGGCGGTGGTTAAATCTTAATGGTAAAATATATAATATATATATATATATATATATGATATATAATTATATATATATATTATATATATATAATATATATTATATTAATATATGAAATTAATATATGATATATATATATATATAAATAATATATATGATATATATAATATATATGAGGTATGCGAGAGTGGAAGGGGAATGTTCCAAAAAAGGCCCCGGCCACACCCAGCACACCTGTCTTCGGCATCAGTGTCCTAACCACGTAGGACTAATTAGGCCTTCAGAAAGGACTAACTTGATTAGCCAGTTTAAATTTAATTTTAACCAGGTAACGGTAAATAAAATTACCTGCCAGTTTACCTTTATAAGTAATTTATTATAATATATAAATATATATATTATATGATATATATTATATATATATATATGATTAATATATATGAATATATATAATATATATAATATATATATGATATATTATATATAATATATATAATCGCAATGATATGATTTTCTGGATCTGTATAAATAAAAAAATTTGTGAATAAAAATTTGTTTTTAAAGAATTACTATTAAAACACTTTAAACAAATAAAGGTTAAAAAAACCAATGATGTTATTTGTAACGGGTGTTCTTACTTCGTTGCGCCTATCCCTTAAGGAATTTATTTTACTTTTTTGGCACAAGACCTAAAACAAGAAAATCCGGTTTAGGTTTAATTGTTTTTAATCGATCTTTTGAAAAATAGTTTAGGATGTTTTGTAAATTAAATCGCCAAATATATGCTTCGGATACAAATAAGATACTACCATAAAGTAGAATTACTATAAATGATTATATATATATATCATAATATATATGTATATATGATATTATTAATATTATATATAATATATATATATATATATTTAATATGATAATAATAATATATATATGATATGATTATGATTATATTATAATATATATAATATATATATAATTTAAATATATATATTATGATGATATATATAATATATTATATTATATATGTAATATATATATATATATATATGATATATATGAATATATATATGATATATATGATTTATAATATATATATATAATGATATATATATAATGATATATATAATATAATAGTATATATAATATATACAATTTGACGCGTATAATGAAAATAAAAACGTAATCCCCTTTTATGTTATAACTTAACGGAGGATGGATATAGGCTAAAGTTTAATAGTGCAAAAGCGTATGGCGACGAAAGACCCATTCAGTTCATTGACAGGCTGAGGAATTATATGATTAAGTAGACGGAGCTAGCAGAAATCTATGAAGATTTCAATGATATAATAAACCTGCTGGTAGCCGAACAGTTCCTAAATGCATATCCCAAACAACTTGCTACCATTTTGAGGGAAAGAAAAGTTAATAAGTTGGACATTATAGTTCACGAGTCAGAAAATTACCTCCTCGCCCATAATAAGAATATGTAGACAGTAGTAAACAAAGAAGACACCTGGGGAAAAGAAAAAAAAGACGTGTATGAAAATAACCGCAATGTTGAAAAGTCTAGGCCTAAATTAACCTGTTTCAAATGTGGCAAAAAAAGGACATAGAGCTATGGAGTGCAAGACCTATGCTACCTACAGGAGAGACAGCCAATATAAAACTTATAATAATAGCCACACTAGCAATAATTAGAGAGAAAGTCAAAAGAGAGCAGCTGTTGCCATAACAAGCGACAATTATAAAATGACACAGCGAAACAAAATCTGTACTCCTGACGCCATATCAACGCATGAAAATCAGAAATGCGATGAAGGCGAAGACGACATGAATTATGTTTATAAAGATAATATTATCACCCTAGCCTGCGGCAAATCGATACCTGGCATCAGGAGCGCATGCGTAAAGAGTAGAAGCGCAAGGGCGAATGTCCAAAAAGAGACCATGCCCGTAGTAAATGGGAAAATCAACGGGGTTGATGGAACGTATTAAGAGACACAGGTTGTGACAGTGTCCTTGTTAAAAGGAAATATATTTCGGCAAACCAATTAACTAGAAAGAGATAGCAGATACTGCTAATCTATAATACGATTAGGGACGTACCGGTAGCCGTAATCGACGTCGACACGCCTTATTACACCGGACGTGTTGAAGCGTTAGCCCTCCATGACGCTATTTAAGACCTGATTATGGGGAATATCCCAGGTGCGAGTAATGCTGAGAATCCTGAAGAACGAGTGATAACGACATGCACGAGAGAAACTGCCCATCTACAAGATGAAGGTTCCACTGCACCTGAAAATATTTCGCAGCCGAATGATAATGAGGTCACTCGAGAAAAATTTATCGAGCCCCAAAGGGAAGAGGAAACGTTAAATAGGTGTAGGGTATTAAGCGACACGGAGAATAAGGAAAAGAGACAGTCCTACTATGATATGAAAAACGAATCCTTTATAGATTCAAATAAGATACAGAAGTTATGAAAGAACAAATCGTCGTACCAAGGAATTTAAGAAAAGAGCTTATGTCCATGGCACACGACAGCATCATGGGGGGAGGAGAGTCAGTTTTCAATTGAAAAGACGACCGACAAAGTACTTTCAGTATTCCATTGGCCGGGAAGGAATTAGGATATATCGAGATTCTGTCATTCCTGCGATATATGTCAAAAAACCATGCCGAAGGGGAAAATAACAAAAAACCCTTTCACAAAAGTCCCACTCATTGGAATTCCATTCGAGAGAGTAGCAGTAGATCTCGTCGGTCCAATTGTACCTTCTTCAGAAGACAGGCATAAATATATATAGATATTAGTAGACTATGCTATGAGATATCCTGAGGCGGTACCATTGAAAAATATTGACACCGAAACTACTAGTGGACATGTAGAAAAGACTCGGAATACCTGACGAAACACTATCGGATTTGGGGACTCGGTTCGTATCAAAGTGTACGAAAGAGGTTTCTAGATTGGTAAATATAAAACAATTATGCCCGAGTCCATATCATCCGATATGTAATGGCCTTGTGGAACGTTTCAACGGTACAATGAAGAAGATGTTGAAGAAGCTGTGTACCGAACAAAAGTGGAAATAAGTATATTAATCATTTGTTATTTGCATATCGCGAGGAACCGCAAGGGAGAACCTTATTTGCTCCGTTTGAACTCTTGTATGGCAGGACAGTGTGAGGTTCCATGCAAATAATGAAAGAATTATGGGTTAATGAACGGTGGCAAGATGAAGTAACAATTAGTTACCAATATGTTTTTCAATTGAGAGAAAAATTGGAAGAGACGTTAAAATTAGACACGACAGAACTAGAAAATACGCAAAATAGATATAAAAATTACTACGACAGGAGCGCGAATGATAGAAGATTTAAGATAGGAGACTCGGTCTTGATATTGTTGCCGACTGAAAGTAATAAATTGCTAATGACATGGAAGGGTCTATATGATATAGTCGGAACTATAGGTGAAAATGATTATAGAGTGAGGATCGGAGAAAAAATTAAGACCAATCACGCGAACCTGCTGAAATTATATAACAAAAGAGGCGACGAGACGAAGGACGACTTACAGATTATGTGTGTTGGAGTTATAGACTTCGAAGAATGCAAAAAGGAAGAAATAAATTTAGGAGAAGGCGAGAACAGGGGAACAAGCATCGAGGTAATATAATAGGAAAATAGATAGAGGCGGACAAGAAGGATGAGATGAAGAAGTTATTGGGAGAATTTGGACACGTGTTCGCTGATTTACCAGGAAACGTGGATGTCGCACAGCACGAAATAAATTTGACGTCGGAAATTCCAGTTAAAAGCAAAGCTTACCCTATACCCTACGCGTTAAGAAAAACTTTAAAAAAAGGAGATTAACGACGTGTTTAGAATGAAAGTGATCAGAGAATCCGACTCACCATACGCGTCGCCAATAGTTATGGTGAAAAAAAGATGGGACGATTAGGGTATGCGCAGACTATAGGAATTTAAATCAAGTCACTATTTTTGATCCTGAACCAATGACGATGACAGAGAAAATATTCGCCAAATTTGCAAAAGACAGGTATTTTTTGAGGATTGATCTGAGTAAGGGTTATTGGCAAATTCCAGTAGGGGAGCAAGACATCTGTAAAACTGCTTTCGTAACCACCGACGGTCATTACGAATTTTTACAAATGCCGTTCGGATTGGTAAATGCAGGCGCGACGTTAGTTAGGGCAGTAAGAAATGTATTAAAAGGGTTTTAGAGAACTAACAGCTATATTGACTATATCATTGTACATACTGGAACGTGGGATGAACATATGAGAGAAATGAAGGAATTGCTAGGTAGATTGGCAGACGTCGGCGCTACCCTCAGACCTTCAGAATGTGAAATAGCTGTCAAAGATCTAGAGTTCCTCGTGCACAGATTAACAGCAGTAGTCGGTCTACTGGACGACAATATAAAGAAGATACGCGATGCTGAAAGGCCGTATACAAAGAAGGGGGTCTGATCAGTCTTAGTTTTATAGGAACTTTATACCTAATTATTCCACAGTAGCTGTCCTCTTGTCAGATTTAACAAAAAATAAACAACCGAATAAAGTAGTATGGGGAACTGCCCAAGAAAAGGCGTTTAACGGACTGAAACAGATGCTAATCAGCAAACCTATATTAAGACTCCCAGATCTAACAAAATCATTTGTATTCCAAACAGATGCTAGCAACATGGCTATAGGAGAAGTATTGCTACAAGAATATGACGATGGTTTGATCCCTATAGCTTACGCAAACAAAAAGTTATCTGCAAGAGAGAAAGCTTATTCTACGTTAGAAAAGGAAGGATATGGAATAATATTCGGGGTGAGAAGATTTTATAATTATTTATACGTGAAGGAATTTGTTCTACAAACCAACTACCAGCCCTTGATATTTATGCAGAAAAACAAACACATCAACGCAAAAGTAATGAGAATGGCACTATTCCTACAGAAGTATAAATTTAGATTGGAGTCTATCATGGGAATGAAAAATACTGCCGCCGACTATTTGACAAGAATAGGAATGTGAATAATTAACGTCCAGATGTATAGGAAAAGCCCGGTTTTTCTTCTAAATAGGTGCGTGTGTAACGTTAATTGAACCGTCAGCGTCAAAATTAAGAACTCCGCAAAAGAAGACGGATTATATCAATTTTGGAATATTTTTATTTTTACAAAATTTAATTAGTTTAAAAATAATTTCATTTGAAATTTATTCAATACAAAATGGGAAATATATTTTTTATTAAGATGAAATTATTTTATGGGAAAAAAGAGTTAAAAGGTGACTTCGCTCATCAATATCTTGGATACTACAGGAGAGTATAAATATAAGGTAATTAATTCCCACGGGGTCGATCTCTCATTCAAAATTTATCGTCTGAATACTTTGTATTGTCATCAATCGTTTGTATATCTGGTCATTGAATTATTATTGAAACTAACGGATTAGAGAAAGCCCTGAAAACTTATACAAGGAATAGTCAATAAGATTATCGTGAGTAGTGAATATCAGGAGCTATTGATTAGAGGAGAAACTACACGTTGTGATTAAGAATCTCTGACCAGTAAGATTATTGGACACGATTGAAAGACATTTGAAGAAAGCTGCGTATAGTCAATTGATGCGACTTTTGATACAGATGGTATTAGTGAATAGAGAAGTAGACGCATTTTGAAAAGATCAATTGAGAGATTGTTTGTGAATTTATTCTACTACAGAATAACCAGAAGAATGCGATCCTAGTCTGAAGGGACATTCGTTGTGCTTGCAGGATCATTTGAAGCAAGCGGGAAGACTTACAAATTATTTGGAAATTCTAGTAACTGAGGTTACGATTTGCGGGGAAGATCACACCCTAGATGAGCACACTTTTTATTTATATTGGATTAAACGAATTTCGGGGATTGTCACACTTTTTAATTGCTTAAGTTCCCATCTTGTGACATAATATATTATATATATGATATATATATATATATAATTATTATATATATATATATATATATATATAATATATAATATATATATGATATATAATAATAATATATAGTATAGTATATATAATATATAATAATGATATTTATATATATATATATTATGATATTGTGTATATATATTATATATATACATATATATATTATATATATATATAATATATATATATATATATATATATATATATATATATATATATATATGATGAATATATATATTATATACTGTATATTTATATATATATAAGTGTGAGGCAATGATAAATTCCCTTATTTGAATGCCGCCCCAATTATGCTCAGGTGTCGGAAGCGGAGTGCGGTGGTGCTCAATTGAGAAAGCGTTGATTGCTAAAAATTTGTTCCCTACCACGGATGCAGGCGCCAATCTGCGTGTGGAACCAGTGTGGAGAGTGCGTTTAGCGTCGAGGCCTACTTCTCGAACGGATGTTCTGTGATCGCAACCCAGCGCGCCTTCCGTAATTGCTTCAATCTAGACCTGTTGGGCCCTGTCCCGGACCGGAAATTGATTGTAACTTGGGTCACTACGTTCAGACAAACCGGGAGTGCGACAAGACGACGGACTGGGGTCCCTCGTCCAATTAGACCCACTGAGAGCATTGAGGCAGTGAGAGCGTCAGTCTTGCAGTCCCCACGCGTTCCAATCCACACGTTCTGCGCGCAAACATGCGTCTGCCCTTGGAATATATGATCGTTCAGTGAGTAGCATTCTTCACGATGACCTTCATTACCATTCGAACAAGTTGGCGATTGTGCAGGAACTCTCAGAACGCGACTTCATTTCCCGGAGGAACGCATATGAGCGCTCCTCGCAAACGTTCCTGAGGACGCCATTGTGTTTTTCAAGTCCATTTCTACTTGAATGGATGCGTCAACAAACAGAATATGCGATACTGGATTGACACCAATCCCTGAGAATTGCATCAATGGCCCATGCATTTACCAAAGGTCACAGTGTGGTGTGCAATTTCCTCCGCTGGGATTGTTGGGCAATGGTTTTTTGAGGAAAATGATGTCACTGTGACAGTGAATTCAGACCGGTATGTGACCATGTTGGCTTAATATTTTTACACACGTGCTTTGATGGAATTGGGACTTTAGGGGGACGTTGGTTTGTCAACAGAACGGAAGCAACGGGCTCACACTGTCGAGGGCATCGTTGACTGTTTTGAGAGACCACTTCTCAGATTGCCTCATCTCATTTCATTACGGTTGATTTGGAGTGGCCAGCCCGCTCCCCAGATTTGGCCCATTGCGACTTCTTTCTATGGGATTATCTGAAATCCCGAGTTTATGTTAACCGTCCGAGGACTCTGCCAGACCTGAAAGCCAACATCAGGGCCAATATTGCCAACATACCCGCTGCTATGCTGGTAAGGGTCATGACAAAGCCATAATCGGGCTTACTCAGAATATGGACAGTGGAGTGTTGGCACCTATCTTATGATAGATTTCAAAACGTGTGGATAAAACATGTACTTTATATTATGTATTTACATTATAATATGAAATTGAGATGTTCAGAATCATAACATATGTTTTATTGCGTTTTGCAAAAAGGAAGTTACGTTGCCGCACCCTTATTGATAATATATAATGATATATATATATATATATATATATATATATATATATATATATATATATATATATATATATATATATATATATATATATTATATTATATATATATATATGATATATATTATATATGGAAAAAAATAGTCGATTTGAAATAATTTGGATTAGTATCAGGCACCCGAAGAATCCGAATACTATATATTTTCAAAGATTAGAAACTATGGTTCGCATTGATCAAAAAACAGTACGATCTAATTCCTGAAACATTTATATTTTAATGATACTACATAAAATATACGAGTATATGTTTTTTACTGAAATAACAATATAAGAACTGGTACTAGTAATCTTTATTTTAAGACACCAAACAAGTTCATGATTGTTTAACAATAATAGACACTTAATAAATGTTGGTATTAAGCTTACTGAAACACTAGTCAATGTTCAGCCTGACTCATACCTTTTAATACAGTATTCTTCCTAGGAAGATATATTTTACAGATGGAGTATTTCCAATGCCAAATACTACAAAAAACAATAAGCCTCCATCCTGCATGCTCTGAAAGAAAGAAAGAAAGAAAGAAAGGGAGAGAGAGAGAGAGAGAGAGAAGAGAGAGAGAGATGTAGAGAGGAGAGAGTAGAAGCAGAGAGAGACGGAGACGAGAGAGAAGAGAGAGAGAGAGAGAGCAGACCGAAGAATGAGAGAGGAGAGAGAGAGAAGAGGAAATGGTTAATACTTAAATCTATCGAACAACTAAATTTAAACCTATATAAGCACAATAATTAACATTTAAATACGCATATTGATTTAATATATGTTTTATAGGGAATTTCTTAGATAAGCAGGTAATAAAAAGAACTTGAGCATAAAATATACTAAAAAGGTTGCTGATAGACATGAATAAGAATCGTGCCAACAAAATGTTATAATTAAACGTACTGAAGCAAAATTTATTTACAAAATGATGCTTATATATATATATGATATATATTATATTATAGTGATATATATATATTATATATATATATATATATATATTATATATATATATATATATATATATATTATGTATATATTTGAGATTTTCTTCCACTTTCCTCAAATTGTACTACATAAATGTGTAAATTAATTTTCATTGTGATACCAAAAAAGCGTTAAATAAAAATTAAACAATACCATAGAGTGGGATGCACGTTGCCCCAATGCACGGGATGCATGACAAACCGCTCGCTGAAGCGCTTGCTCTTCTAATGGGCGCTGCGAGCGCAGCGTGCGTGTAAAACAAACTCAAAATAAAAATTTGAAAAACCTAAATAATTTAAAAAAAAACAACTGAAAAAAAGCATTATTATTATGTATGTATTGATTGATTTATTGATTGATTATTATTATTATTATTATTATTATTATTATTATTATTATTATTATTATTATTATTATTATTATTGAACTGAATATTTGAATTAATAAATTCATACGTCTGAAACAATTTGTCCTTTAAAAAATTAGTAATGGAAGCAAAATAATTTTGAAAAAAAAAAGAAATGCTTTTTTTTGTTTTGCACAAAATTTGAACGCAAATCAAAAGCTCACAACTAATTTCCTAGCCCTAGCTTCAATAAAATTGTTTGCAAAAGGTTCAGAAATTTAGAAAAAGTAACGAAAAATATTATTCCCTGCGTATTTTGGATTTGCCTGTTTTAAGTATACACATTAAAATGTGTATTGGAACGTCTCCCATGAATTTTAAGCTCAAATAGAATTGACTAAACAAAAAATCGTATTACTGAGCGGGTAGCAAATGGACTCCGTTTTTACGTTCTCTGATCAACAGTACAATTTCTCTAGGAATTTATTTATCAATTTCATCAATTTTTTTTAGTAAAACAACGTCTGGAGCTTTAAATATTTTTCACGATAAACTTTACATATTGATAAGAAAGACTTAGAGTTCTAAGTTATCTGCGAGATAATAATATGCTATAGTTAATTCGGATACTATAATTACAAGCTGCTAGACAAAAGACACTATTCTGACACTGTATTTGACTAAACAAAAGTTAACGATTATATTAAAAGAAAATTGTAGCTATCTGCTACGAACTAGATGTACGTTCTCTACTCAATAGTATTTTATAAGACTGAACTCTGCTTTCAGATGCACTCATATTACCACATTAGATACTAATAATTTGATTTATTCATCTTAGTAGGTAATCCATCTCGATTTATCGGATACGGATATTCATATTAATATAACCTCATTGAGATTACACTACCCACGTATTCATTATATCCGATATATACCTATTCTTCGATACATCGATATATCATATCTCTAATATATTACTCAAATATATATATATATATAGGTAAGTCTACTCTTTTGGGGATTATTCATTAGTATAACACTAATATACACTATATTGAGAATCTATATGGTATTGTGAGTCCTCTTCACATTATAATACTGATTATATATATTAGTTGATACATATATATATATATATATATTTTATATACATACCGTATATATATATATAGTAGAAGTATAGCCTGATAATTCAATTATAAGCAATTATATCAACTAAGAAATATTACTATAGGAACATAAACATAAATAATGAGTAATAACCCACACAATATATATATAATATATATATATTATTTATTATGATATATACTTTATCTATAGGAATCGTTACCCATAATCCAATAATATATTTCTTTATAGAAAACTAACTATAACTTAGATCACTTTTCTATTTTTCCCAATTGTTAATAACAAACTAACTCACTCGTCAACTGTAAACAATAAAAGAACAAAAAGAAAAAAATTGTAAAGTCGTGACATTCTAAATCGATATAAATAAGGTAAGTACAATTTAATAAAAATCTGTAATTAGTTAGTACTTGTTATTTTTCTTATCACGAAATGATAGTAAGTAATGGATTTAAAAGTAAAGAATATACAAACCAATCAACCACTTAAAGCTTAAATGTTTCCTATTAAAGGATTTATATTACATACCTTGACTTTCTATAAAAGATTTCAAATAACATATTGGTTTTTAATAAAAATCTGGCAATAAACTATTTCCTTTTCTAAAATTCACAGAAGTTCACGAAGTGTACAGGCAGAAGAAAATAGCGCAACTGCGTGGGAAATCGAGAAAAACAGAAACAGTGACTCGGAGTTACAAAAAAGAAGTGACACAATTACAGGAGAGGCAGTAATTGAAGCTCACTTATAGCGTTAATTACCAGTCTTAAACAAATGAAATTAAATTACTGAAGCTCTCTCCTTCCTTGGATGATGCACCCGGTCGGAAAATTATACTAATGATAGGGAAAATAAACAATTTTTTCAAAAATCCATAACAATATAGCAAAAATGGAAGGGAATTGGTAATTATATGTCTGAAAAAAATGAATGGAATCAGTACCCAATCTATTCCAGTTTTTGGTTAAACAACTATTCATATTAGGAAAAAAACCAGTGGAGGAAGTAAATTTTCAAAGCGTTTCCGTTGTCTGTCAAAATAAAAAAAAAAGGGACATAGACAATCCCTACTAGAACTGCACTCGTTTTTAATTTGCGCTAAATATTTCAAAAAGGCATGAGTTTCTCTTTTAGTAACGAAGTCATCCAAATATATTCACAACTACTTTAAGCTGCTATGAGTAATATGATCTAGAAGATTCTGATGCCTATACCGGTGGCAGGTCTTGGTTATGCACAAAATTAAGGGATAATGAATTCGACCTGTGAGAGCAATCTGTTTTATGAGAAAAAGTCGAGGCTCTAAGCTCGATTCAAGCTTATAATAGCCCACAAAAAGCCCGCGATAAGAAGGATTCCAATACGGGTAATACAATTAAATAAAATTATTATTATTACAGATAAATTACGAAAGTTATATTAAACATTGTATATAATTAACTTTCAAACAGGGAAAGAACATTACACAAAAAGGAATCAGAAAAAAACACACAAAAATATCTGGTGTCAATAATGATTTCAATTCATCATGTTAGTAAACACGATGTTTTTAAACTTTTCATGGAAATTATAGCGAGAAAAATACTAGTAATAAACACTAGTACACATAATTCACCATGCACCCAGAAGAACACAGTACAGTTTCTGATTAAAAAAAACTTTGTAATTTGAAGATTGTGGACAAAGTGAATTCCGAAAAATATTGAAAGAACTCAGTATTGTGAAAAATTCATGGAATACTGACCTCTTGTCACTTCTTGGATAGGTATTTTACACAAAGAAATTTTACATTGAACGTAAAAATATAGAGATGACGATTTAGCGTAGATACCATCGTTCATAAAAATGCAACATTTATTAAGGAAGTACGATGGTTCTATTAAATAAATCGAAAAGACAATAAAATTGAATATTCGACAAGATATTACATAGACGGTTTGAGAAAGGTCATCTTGAAACAACGATAAAATCAAAACTGAATTTGTTGATCCGCAAAAGTAAAGTTAGACTTAAATTAATTCATAGAAAACCAATCTTAAATTTCAATTTATGAACACTGGAAATTTCCTAGAACAATCTTAGCAGAGTAAAGAATGTAAAAGAAAACTCTTAACATTTTTTCTTCCATATATACTATATATATAATTATATATTATATATATATATATATATATATATATATATATATATATATATATATATATATATATATATATATATATATATATACTATAGCATTTCGCTCTAATGCAGATGTGTTAGGACTTAAATCAACTGTTGACATTATTAATATTAGGTTAGGTTATTTTAGGTTAAGTTTTGGTTAGTTAGGTTAGGCCAGGTTATGTTAGGTTAGGTTAGGTTAAGATTAGGTTAGGTTAGGCCAAAAATTTAATGTATTAACCCTAAAATTATTAAATAACGATACATTAATTATTGATTTTCGCCCTGGAGTCAGCAGCTTATAAAATATGCCATATATATATATATATATATATATATATATATATATTATATAATATATATATATATTATATTATATATATATATATATTTAATATATATATATAATATATCTACAGATCACCACCTCACGGGCTGGGCCCTTTCAAGGAGGGGGCAGGAAATAAAATGACGGAAACCCACCAGAGCCGAAAAGCTAACGCAAAATCTCTTAGGTGTGAGCAGCACGTGGATTAAAGAGAGGAAGATTAAATACAGTTGGAAAAAGAGAAGATGGAGGAGTTCCACAAAACAGAAGTGGCTGGAAAGGAGGCACCACAAAGAACGAGTCTGGGATTTTCAATGCTCACGCAATATTCATGCGAGAGCATTGGCACCCCCTTCGTATTACGAGGGCATCAATTGAGGTGGAAATCGAGCGGGCAACTCTGCTGAGCATCTCCTGTTGTAGTACCTATAGAAAAGAGATAGTGGCGCCAACCTTCACCGTCTCAGAAGATAGAGCGGTTAAGTAGAGCTGAAAGCTAGGGAACAGTTTATTAGTCCTTTGGCTTTAGATTCAACTCTATCCAAAGAAGGTGGACCGCCGGAAGCCCCCAGAGTGAGAAAAGACTTCCAAACAGGGCGAATACGGCCCCTTTATATAACTGAGTAGCTTGTTGCATAAGAAAAAATCCCGCAAACCTGAACAGAACTCCAAGTTTTTTTGAGGCCCTAACAACCGTTGTGATATGAGGTTTCCAAGACATTTTTGTTTATATTCAGACCCAAATTTTTTATTTTGTCAACAGGTGAGACGTTTAGAACCGTCGAAGAATAAGAAAGTTAGAATGGTTTTGGAGAGGGAGATGTAAAGAAAGTTTGAGTTTTTTCAAGAGTGAATTTCACAAGGTTGCCGGCGGCCCCATAAACGAATCCTATCCAGGTCGCCAAGAATTCGAATGGGAAATGCTGAAGACGAGGAGCAACCTAGATGCAAAAGGGGGAGCCAGATTTGAATGAGTGCGGAAGAATCGGAGAGTTGAATCGTCGGCATAAGAGTGAACATAGTTATGAAATACAGCTGAGGAGATCGTTGATGAAGAAGTAAGAATAAATGTTGGAGATAAAACTGACCTGGGAGGAACACCAACAATTAACTAGGAAGGAGGAAGTAGTCGCTCCATCAACGAGTGCTGATATGAAGCGATAAAATGAAACTAAGACAAAAGTAAGCAAAGAGAGGAAGACTCAAAGAAAGGAAACTTAGAAAGTAGTGCGCATGCCATACTCGATCAAAGCTTTTGATAGTCGAGCGCCACCCACAAGACTCCCGATATCCTAAGGGCAGAAATCATAAATCAGTTGATAGGATAGTATGTCACTAGTTACCTCGAGCGTCGAAAGCCATACTGAATGATCTAAAGAAAGGGAATCGAGACTTCCAGATGCATCCAAGAAATGAGAAGTTAAGGAGAGTTTCAAAATTTTAGAGAGAAATACAAGTGAATAGCTATTGACGAAGTTGTAAGGATCAGAGCGGATGCCCTTTTTTCCTGGATTGGTTTTGACATATCGCGCTTACAGCAGTAGGAAATGGTGCTAGTATTCAAGGAAATAGAGATAGATTTTAATGAGATAGGAGCCTAGCTCAGAAGCACACTCCCTCAAAACACGGGGAGGAAAATGCATCTCCGGCCATTCTAGCCTTCCTGACGTTCAAAGATCTCTAAGAATCCCATGCACCCGATCATGCGTAATCGCGGAAATAGGCATAGGAAATCTAAGAAAGAAGAAGCATATTAGGGATTCCGGAATCGTCCCAAGGGCAACAATTAGATGAAAAAAGGAGGCAAAGAGATTAAGCCTTTTCAGTAAGGAGAGTTAGCTACAGACCGTCAGAGCGAATTTAAGTGGAGGAAGGCAGATTGCAAAAAGCTAATTAGAGATGTTTGGCAAGTGGCCAAAATTTTTAATTAGTAGGACGAGCCAATAGGTTGTCACACTTTCTTTTAGTGAACGCGCGCTTAGCTGTCGCATATTTCAGCCCTGCAACGATTCCGAGCAAAATGGAAATTAGTAAGAGTTATAGAGAAACAGAGTTTTTTCCTGCCCGAAAAGGCAAGTATCTCTAATCGATGGAGCAGAACATTCTCCATCGACCACGGATTTTGGGAGAAAACGATTTAGTTGAAGAGATGAAATGAACCCGCTCATACCCTGACGATTACGGCCCTTAACCTTTTCAGCAGTTAGCGAAGCGTTCTGACGAGTCAAAGAAAGATTCAACTCCAATCACAGTTTGCACAGAAACGACGCAACTCCCCGCAATGAGCCCGATTAAAGTACCAGAAAGTACGTTTGGGGCATAGTGGAGCTGCTGGAGAAAAGGTTTTAAAATTAAGAGCTTCAAGATTGTGGTCAAGAGTTTACATGAGGAAAGGGCAAATAGTATATTTATAAATCGAGGAGTAGTGGGAAACATAAAATCAATGTGGTGTCAAGAAATTGGTTAGGACGATCTGGTATATGTTGGGTTCTTTAATTAACTGTTCCAGAAATCGTTTAGAATACTGAATGTTTTGGCTTCCTCCCCTCCTGCATCAGTATGAGAGAAACCCAACCATTCAGTGTGATGTACGTTAAAATCCCCTAAATAGAGAATCTCAGCATTTGGATAGGAAGAAGTAACAGTCTCACGAGAAGTAGTAAGATATTCAAAAAAGGGGGTGAAATCTGCCTCCGTTAGGGAGCCAGTAGCAGAACACAAGATATGGTAGTAGTAGTAGGGAGAAAGATTTTAAGCCATAGAACATCGAAATTAAGGAGATTTTCAAGATCTCATGACGTGTTTTACACGGAGTGTTAAGTTTATATATGGCCACAGATCCCCCATTTAGTCGGAAATTATAGAAAAAGCTATAGTTGAAGACATTAAAGTTTATTTGAAAAGAATCCCTGGCTAGCTGGGTCTCTGACAGAAGTAATATGCTAAGTAGAGAGTTAGTAGGGGTGAATGATTCCACAGATTCATAGTTATCATTAAGGCTACACAGACGTTGGCAAAGTCAATAAAGAACCCCAGCCCTGCGCCACCCTTACATCTCTCTGTTCCAGTCTTCATCAGACCCACCACAAACAAACACGCACAATCTGACCATTCACTGCCGATGAAAACAAACCACTTGAGTTGGTTTTTTCTAAAAAACCCGCGCCCAATCCAACAAACACATCAGATCACGTACAATAAAAAATAATAATACAAAGTAAAAGAAATAAGCAAATAAATGCTATATGACGCTTAAAAACCTAAAAATAAAAATTTACTATAATTTATCGTGAATAAAATGGAAACAGAGGACTAACTAAATTAGTAATCACGGAGGTAAATTAAATTATAATAAAACCTTAAAAGTTAAAACCACGCACCACACCCACTCGCACAGTTCACAAAATTACGAAGCTAACTTATATTGTATGTAGATTTTGCTCGATATATTCAATACCGAGCTTTGTGAAAAAGTTAAAAGCTGTGTGGCTATAGAAAATTTAATTTTACGGTATAAATTAAATTTATTTGAAGCTTAATAGTTTAAAAAATGTAAGACCACCTGAAAACCTATCTAAGATTTCGTCGGTTCGAAATATAAGGTTAATTTGTTTTCGATCTGATCCTCTAATATCTGAATATATATATATATATATATATATATATATATATATATATATAATTATATATATATATATATATATATAATATATATATATATATAATATTATATATATTTAATATATATATATATATATATATATTATATATATATATAGTATATGTATGGACAGAAGTTACTTAACGCCACGGAACGGGAGCTCGGCATCAAAAAACATTTTTCCACAGGTAGCATCTATGATACATAAATGATGTTCTAGGTCGAAATGAATTTTTTTTTTTTTACCCTGTTCTAGGGCGAAATTATATATATATATATATTATTTGTAGGTATTACACGGCAATGTAAGGGGGCTCGAGCCGACGGGGAACACAAGGGGGACGTTCCAATAACCCCGTATGGGAGCGGGTGGAGGACCCCCGCGACACCCTAATACCAAAGAGCGGGGGTTCCGGAGACCTCCCGGAGGGGAAATAGTCCCACCGCCCGTAAGTTCCCCGGAAGGCGGAGACCCGATCTCCATCTGTGCGGTATAGACCTTGGGTGATTCTTTAGTTAAAAAAGAACAAAACAAAAACTTATAATGAAAAGTCTATTTATTTTAACGAG
>JABUQX010072414.1:32500-35000 GCA_015478945.1 Trachelipus rathkii
TGTTAGGTTTATAGATGGGTAAAATTTGTCACGTTAGCCTTTTTTCGCTAGTCAGTATGAAAGATAGGTCAGGCTATGATAAAATATTTTGTAAAGTTTTGATAAATATTACTATGTCAAGGTCATACCTGAGGTATGCTAAGCAACTTATGATACGATATGTTCTTAGTTCAGGTTATATTATATCATGTTAGCTTTATCGATGTTAAAACGTTGTCACGTTAGCATTTATTCGGCTAATGGAGTGATAGTTATTTATGTTAGGTTAAGTTATAGTAAATTTTTTTAAGTTTTGTCAAATATTTCTATGATAGTGTAAAATTAACATTATTATATTAGAGATATGCTGGAAAATTAGGGTTAATATGTTGAGGTATCTTGAAAAAAGTATGTTAGGCTACGTTTTGGTACTGCTATATGTTAATTACTTTTTTACTGTGTTAAGTATGGAACTTTGGTTAATGATAACAGTTTATTCGTGCGTAAGTGTGTTAGGTTTGTCGTTGTACATTATTTTATTAGTTTATATGATGCCTTGTTAGCTTTATTAATGTGAAACAATGTTACGTTAGCATAATAGGTCGCTGGTAGTATATAAAGAACTCATTTTTGGTGCAATGTTTATCCGAATGAATACTCGAATGCGATGTGAAGCAATAGTGTAATGTAAAATTCTACATTGATTATGTTACGAGATATGCTTGAGAAAAGTGTGAATAGTTACGTTTTTGTATGCTCTTGTTAGTAACTTTTACTGTTGTTAAGTAATGAACTTTTGTTAATGTTAGTAGTTTTTTCGTCGTAAGATGTGTTAGGTTTTGTCTTTGTACATTATATTCTTAGCTCTGGTAATGCTATCTTAGCTTATATGTTCCGTTAGCATATATTCGTTGGTTAGTATATAAAGAACTTATTTTTGTGATATGTTTATCCGAAGTGATACTCGATATGTGACCTGAATCAATAGATCAATAGATCAAAAGGTTATGGTCGGGTGGGTAGGGAGGGGCGGGTAGGTCCAGTGATTTGATTTACTGGGATTTACTGATTTAACTGCGTTTAAAATCGGTTAAAACCATATTACACTTTACTATGACATTTTATTCAAAGAACCTATTTTTATTTTATGTTTGGATAAAACTTTGTTATTTTTATGTTATGTTTGGATAAACATTGTTATGTTGCAATTATTTGTTGGGGATTATCATTATTTTAGGTAAGGTTATGATAAATTTTTGTTAAATATTACTAGCTAAGTAAATTACGTTAGCATATATTCGTTGGTCTGTATGATAATCAGACGAGAATATGATACATTTTTGTTAAATATTACTGTGTCAATGTAAGATTAACGTTAATAATGTTAGAGAATAATTGCATGCCAAAAGTATGAATAGGTTAGGTTTTGCATGCAATGTTAGTTATTTTACTGGTGTTAAGTTGTGGAACATTTGTTAATGTTAACAGTTTTTCGTGTGTAAGTTGTGTTAGGTATGTCGTTGTACATTGATTTTTTTTAGTTCATGTTTATGTAGTTTACCTTTATTGATATGGAACTTTATTACGTTAGAGTATGAATTTCTTTGATCAGTAATGATAATTAGCCAAATTGTGTGATAAATTTTGTTAAATTACCGTGTTAATATAAAATTAACCAATTTGTTTATGTTAGCAGATATGCTTGAAGCAAAGTGTGAATAGGTTTTACGGTCTTTGTAATGCCCTATGTTATTACTTTACTTGTTAAGTCGTTGAATTTGTTAACGTTACGCAGTTTATTCATGTTGGAGGATGTAAAATTTGTCATTGTGTAATTATATTCATAGCTTCAGATGATGTAATGTAAGCTTTATTAATGTTAAAACTTTGTAACGTTTAGCCTATATTCGTTGATCAGTATGATAATTAGATAAGATTATGATATTTTTTGTTAAATATTAAAATGTTAATCTAAAATTTACATTGTTATGTTAGAGATATGTTTGACAATGTGTGCATAGATTACGTTTTTTATGCTATGTTAGTTACTTTACTATTGTTAAATGCGGGACTTTGTTAATTTTAACGTTTATTAGTGTTTAAGGTACATGTTAGGTTTGTTGCTGGTACATTATATTCTTAGACCGGATGAAATGTTATGTTTAGCTTTTATTAAGTGAAAAACTTGTTCTTAGCATATATTACGTTGATCATGTATAAAGAACTGGTTTTTATGTTATGTTTATCCAAAATGTTACTCGAAATGTGACCTGAATCAATAGATCAATAGATCGATAGATCATGGGAGGGTGGGAAGGTGTGAGGGTGGGATGTTATGGAGGGTAGGCGGACGGTTTGGTTTACTGATTTACTGATTTAGGGTATGTAAAACATGACAATTTTAGTAAAAAATATGACTTGAATCAATAGATCAATAGATCAATAGATCAATAGATCACAACTTGTACAGGAGGGTGGTTTGATGGTGGTTTGATTTACTGATTTACTGATTTACTGCTGT
>JABUQX010072415.1:5000-20000 GCA_015478945.1 Trachelipus rathkii
GACCTGTATATTTATATACAAATATTTATACTGACCATATATCATAATTAGCTAGAAACATATAGTGAGTATGTCAATGCTCAGATACTAATAGCAGTTTATATATTAAATATATATATTTAAAAGATATACTTAATATATTATATATATATATATATATTTATAATAATATAAATATAAGATAATTATAGAATATTATTATTATATATGTTTGTATATATATATATATATGTTAATAATTAATATTATATATATTATTATTATAATTAATATATTATTATATATATAATAATATATATATTTATAATTAATATATATATATAAGAATATATATTAATATATATATTATAATATATTATGTTATTAAATATGGTGACAATAAGAATATTGGATAATACTATAAAGAAAAGATAATATAAATAATAAGGTAAATAGATTTATACTGCTATTATCTAGTATTGTGTAATAATCATGCCTATGTTGCGACATTATATAGTAGGATAAATTTAATACCAGTCATACGTACTGATCTATATTTATATATATTATTTATTATATAATTATTATATCATATTTATTAATATATCTATATATATATATATATTATTATATATATATATATATATAATATCTTATATATATATATAATATTATTATATAATATATTGTATATAATATATATTATATATATATTTATATATATATATATTATATATATATATATTATATATTATATTGTATATATATATTAATAACTATTTATATATATATTGTATATATATTATAATTAATATTATATATATTATTATGTTATATATATTTATATATTATATATATATATATATATATATAATATATATATATATATATATATTATATAATAGATATATATATTTAATTATTTATATTATATACATATATTTAGTTGTGCTCCTTATTTTAGAACAGAAAACATGGGGAGGACACTTCGATTATATATATTATATATATATTATATATTATATTATTATTATTATATATATATATTAATAATATATATTAACTAATATATATATATATAATATTATTATATTACTATTTATATAATATATATATATATAATATATTATATATTATAATATACCAATATTAATATATTATATATATATTAATTATTTTAATATAAATATATTATATAATTAATAATTTATTAATAAGTAGTAATATATATATATTAATAATTTATATATATATAATAAATTATATTAATAGATATATATTATATATATATCATATATATAATATATATATAAGTTATACTATTGTATTATATATATTAATATATATAAATATTATATAAATATAATAATATAATTTATATATACTAATTTTATATATTATATATATTATATAAATATATTATATACTTAATATATATTATTAATTTTAATATTATATATATATATTAATATATATATAATATATTAATATTATTAATCATGTATTTAATTTATATATATTTTTATATATTATAATTAATAAATATATTATATTATATATATATATTAATTTATATTTTAGATTTATATTTATATATATATTTATAACTAATATATATATATCTGTGGTAGTCGAACCAACTGCTTGAAAAGAAGAATGGAAACTATAATGCTCCTAAGTTTGAATTATTTATTAATGAAGTATTTAATCACTGACGATTATTGAGTGTGTTTGGATTAGTTTTTTAGGGATATTTGTAATTTTTAGTTAGTGATTTTTTATTACATTTGCTTTTAGCACTCGTAACTCTCGTGTAAAAGTGAAGAAACATTTAAATTTAACGTAATTAATTTAATTAAATTTATTTTATTTTAAAACTTATATTTAGTTTAACAACTGTATGGGATAGGTTTTAATAAATATGTGATGAAACACATATCTTATTATGTATTAGTTTTATAGATTTATTTTACAGATATTAAGTTAAGGTAGGCATAATGGTGGTATTTTAATTATCTTTGTTCTTCAGTTAATAAAATTAGACTGAGTTGTATAAAAGGAAGCGCAAGAAAAGATATGGTAAGGTGATATATATAATATATTAAATAATACTAACTTTTCTAATTGGGGCAGTAGTGAAAATTATTATTGGAGTGAAATAATTTTTTATTTATTTTATTATTGCATTCTCCTCTGAATTAATGAATATACCGAAGAGATAAAGTGCTACTTTATTCTTATTTTTAAACTGTTTGATTATTTTAGCACTTGTTATTTTCGATGGAGTCCTATTAAAGAAGAAACTTTGTCCTGCATTTTCGTAGTGTTAGGTATGTGGCGAAAATCTATTATTATTATGAATATTCCTGTTTTGTAATAAAGGTTGAAATCAATTTTATTTAAAATGATTTAATTGATTTATATTTAATTTATTATTATGAATAACTGAACATAATTTTGGAAATATGTATTTAGGTGTTCTAAATTTATATATATTTTCGATTAAATTAAAGGTTTATTATTTGATCTCTCCTTCTTCTCCATTTGAAAATTGCTAAGTTACACAGAAAAGGTTATTAATAGATTGTGACTAGAGTCCTGATAGATCTAGTTCCATCAGAGCATTACAAATATTTTCCACATATTAATACAATTTTCTTTTTCAATATTATTTTTTCATTTATTTAATAAAAATTACAACTAAAATATTATTAACAAATATATAACGTAATTATAAGCATCTCTCTCTCTCCACTTCTCTCTCTATCCTCTATCTTATTATTTATATATTATATATAAATATATTATTAAATATATATAATTATTTATATATATATATATATATTAAATTAATATAATTAAATATTTATAAATTAATATATATATATACTATACAGTTTATGGTATAATTATCTTTAGAATATATTTGATCTGAGGTAGGAATTTATGATTATAGGGTGATCGATATACATTTTGGTCTCGTTATATACGTATACTTATTAGGTCATTACACAATATTCTAAAGTGTAATTGCGAATTATAAATATCCGCTCAAATCAAATTAAATATCTATTGGAGCTTTTATTTGTAAATATTTTTGTGATAAAGAAATAAAAAAACATTTCATCTTATTTTTGGTTCTACAACTCATATATATAAATTTTGAATATAAAATAGAGGGCAACTCTACTTGCCAAATTTGGGAGAGTTCTTTTATGACGTTTTCGATAGAGGAATGGCCTATATTATGTGAAAAATTCATCAAATTAATTTAAGTAACTAAAATCATATTATACTAAATAAAGGTTTTATCTTTTTAAATTTGTTGCATGGCAACATATATTCTGAAAGCTTGAATATTAATGTTACATTGGAGGCACAATCGAAATTCTACCAAGTCATTGATCTTTAGAACAATAAATGTTCTGTACAGAGAATAAATGATCTTAATGTAATTAAGACTTATTTTAGTATAACATATTTTAAAACATTATTTTATTTATAATAGTAATTAAAATTAAGTTATTATTGAATTTATTTTATTACAATTATTTTGATTTATTTTTTTATTTTTTAGAGGAGTTGACATTACGGCTCCTGTAGGGTCCTTTGATATTAACTTCGAGATTAATCTTCATATTAATATTTATTTATATAATATTATAATATATATTTATAATAATATATATTTATTTATATATTATTATTAGTATTTATATATTATTATTATTATATTATTATTAATATATATATATATATGTATATATTAATATATTATTATAATATATATTATATAATATATTATAATATATTATATAAGTATTAAATATATATTTATATATAATATATATTATATATATTTATAATATATATTTATCTATATATATAAATATATATATTAATATTAATTATTATTTAATTTATTAACACAGATTATACCTAACGGTTCACTAGGCAAAGTCTTTATTTACTAGGAGGGAGGGTGTTAACACTTAAATCATTAAATTTTATCGGATACTTTGTCAAATATTAACGTCGATGAGCTTAACAGATACGGGGCTGTATAATATTAAGTGATGGGAGATTAAATTGAGTTAGTTTTGAAACACATGAATAGATGGGGAAGAGATATTTCCAAGAAATTAAGGGTGGCAGAATATCAGAATGGCAGGAGGAGGCACGAAAGAAGCGAACGTAGGTGCGGGTGTTTGACTTAAAAATTGGGATACGGACACAGTATTAGGCATAATGTGACGACAATCAAAAATTTGCACTCTGGAGATGGGCATGAGGAGGTTGTAGGTTCTGTGAAAGGTCTGGGGGTCGAAGCGAGAGTGGGGAGTTCTACGACTCTACTTGGAAGCAGCTGCCCAGAATACCACGAGGTTCACTCATACGATAAAAGGAGTTGTAAAGACCCAACACAAGTAAGAGGGCAGGACAAAGAATTAAGTAGACGGTCGAGAGAAATGAGAACTAGAAAAATGTATACTTTGGAGGAACTTATAGTATTTAATCGTCTTTATAGGGTTATTTGTACTACGACCCTAGTAGACAAATGAGACGGAGTGGGTCGAAAGCTGGAAGATAAGTTGACTTCACCTTAGATATGAGAGCAGGGTGAATTCACATACAGAGGTAGGATGATTGACACCTTGTTATAGGACTGGAAGGTAAGACTGGATTGAAGGTGGAGCAAGGAAAAAGAATACGTGAAGACTTCTAAGAGGTGGATCTATCAAAAGAGATGCCGGCAGATTTCTTTATTAAGGAATGGCACGGCACTAGCATTACTTCAATTAGCATACTCCGTGAGGGAAGGAAAATTTTATACCGGAAAACATTATATGTGAGTTGCAAGATGGTATTAATGTAGAGGTCTATAAAAGAAAAAGTAAAAGGGGCAGCAGAGAAGACCCTGGTCATTTTGTAGAGACAAGAGAGAAGAGAGAGAGAGGGAGCGAGTGGAAGAAGCACATCAGGAAGGCGGTAGGCATTAGGAATTAAAGAGTGGATTGATATAAAGAGGAGAGATTAGTGTATAATTAATAAGTATGAGGGTGGTTTGATAAAATTAAATATATATCTACATGATTAGCGAACGAAGACTCAGGACTACACGAAATTCTATACTAGAGAAGTTGGGAATTAAGCAAGAGGAGTTGAAGCAGGGAAGAAATGGAGCTGAAATGAATATTGGATACGTTGAAATGGTGTGGAGAGTAAATAGTTAGAGGATACGCACTGAGCAATAAAACAAAAGTAAGACAGATTGCATTGTACAGGTGTGAGAAGTTAATGAAGACATGGATTAAGAGTCTTTAGTTCATCTGGTTGGACTATAGCAGTAGTGAGGACGAGCTATAGAATTATAATGACTAGTGAACATGAGAGAAAGAGTATTAATTAGAAGGATAATATGGAGGTGAGCGAATAAAGTACGACGGTGGGAGGAAAAAAGGACTGTGTAGCGGGAGGAAAATGGAAGGGAAGTGGGAGGCACACGACTTTAAGACACAGCCGTTGGTGGTGAGGAGGTGTCTTATGTGAGCAAAGAAAAGCGGTATATGGAGGCACAGTAAAGTTAGAGGATTTAGAGAAGGAGGACAATTCCCAGAAGGTAGGGGAATGCTATAAGAGGGAGAGCTGCGAGATGCATAGAGAGATATAAGAATACTGCCGCGATGTTCAAGATTAAAAAGTATTGTATGTTGGAGCCTATGGTCAAAATTGGTTTGAGGTACAAGCAAAGTTACTCCATTATTGTAAGAAGAGACACGTGATGAATTTCTAGGTGAGGAAAGGGGTTAACTTAGTGTGAAGAATCTAGCTTAGAATTAGAGAAAGCTATTGAGGCGGTTCCACACTCTTGCTAGATAATTTATTATTTGTTATTGTAGTTAGAGAGGTAAAATGTGAGAAAAGCAATGGTAATGGTTAATAGGATATAGAGTAGTGAGGGCGGAAGGAGACGACAGTTCGCTAGGCGCATTCGAAAAGGATGGTGAATGATTTATTTCTCGATGATCGGCTCTTAGAGAGCCGGTCTGACAATAGGGAAGTGAGATATGATAGCAGAAGAGGTTCAAAAATGAGATCTTAGATGGAGATTGGCATGTATAGGAGTCTATGAGAGGCGAGGGAGAGCTTGGTAAGTATTGGAAGTGATCAGGAGAGTGCGTCTTGTGTGTTGCGTTATAATGTTAGAGGTATAGGTACTTAATATCGTTGTTCACATAGAAGGTATTTTGGAAGCATGCACGAAAGATGAGGGAAAGTGGCGTAGGTATATGTAAGAAGTTACGATAGGAAAGTATTGTCACTCGGAAAGAAGAGGCTAGTGTGAGCCATCTTGGGGTCCCGCTAACCCCCTCAGTCTAACGAGTAGTTGACTAGAGGCAATTATATGGGTCATAGAGGATTGCCGACCGGCCTTTTAAAGTCTCACCGATTCGATATATAAGTAGAAGACCCCATGCAAGCCGATCAATTAGTGTCTACAGGACGACATGAGACACACAAATGAGAGGAGGAGGAATAGTCTGAGAAGCGAGTAAGGGAGGAAGGAGGAGAGAGGATTATATGACGTTTCTGAGAAGGTTCGTCCGAGGGATTGATTGATTTAGAGAGAAGGAGGTAGTAGGAGGAACGAACTTTACGGAAGTGAAGTGGTGATGCTAGTTTGTCAGTGTGGATTAGGGTATTATTAAGTAAACAGAGGAAATGCTAGATAAAATATTAGAGAGGGTTAGAGGTAGAATACATTCAGGAAGAAGGTTGTGCTCGCGTATGAGATATGTGGTCTATTGAGACTAGAGGAGAGGCTAGGAGAGAATTAGTATATAACAGAGAAAACAAGAAAAAGCAGGTATTTAGACGAGGTAATATCGTGGCTTTGGATGAGAAGCGCTCGTGAGTATAGCTCGGTGACAGCATCGGAGAGTGGATACTGACAAAGAAAGGGAAGTTGCATTTTCTAGGATGAAGTAGAGAAGATGATAGCGGAGAGGCTGATCGCGTGACAGGAGTATTACGAGTAGAATACTTTTTCTGACCGGCTGTAAGATTAACTGTTCATTAGTCTACTATAAGCTGATGGCCAGAGAGCTAATTACGATCGAACATTGGATTATGAGGTAGAAGAAAGATTTATACTAGTAGAAGAGATTATGAATATACTAGCTCAATCCCATCTAAACGATTACAGCTCCCACATCCTAGTTGTCGGCAGTAATTATAGCCGAGGAGTACATATATACTTAAAAAGAGAATTAAGCAAGCATTTCCAATTATAGATTATAGCTGTTTAGAAGCGGGCAAAGCTTCCATTACTCAATATTCGGTATTATTACAAGTTACATGTCTATGCTAGAAGATACGCGGGGCAGGAATTAGAGCTTCATTAGATTGGAAGAGATTAGTTATTATTAAATTATTAAAGTAGATGAGTGTTGTAGGTTCAGATTTTAACCAATAGGGAGAGATTGGATGATTAATTTTATAGAGAAAGAGACTAGTGGTTTATAGAAACATATTGGTCAAATATATGTGATGGGGTTCAATAGCATATTTAGGTTAGTAGACGATCCGGAATGGTTGTGTTGGGTTCATTTATATAATATGTTGGCATTCAAAGATCGATTATGAGAAATGTGAATGATTCAAGTCCTCCTCACATTAAAATCTCAGGTATGGAAGAGGATGGTCATAACATTAGAGCTTGTTGAGTAATTGTTATACATTGTATTGCCTTAGAATAGGATGGGATAAATAAGATAATTAACTGGATATATTGAAAGGAGGATACCGTTCTATGTGAGTATAGTCGATGCAAGACTTTGACTCACAAAGTGTCAAGATGGAATTATCAATATTATGGTTCCATAGATTAAGGGTGCTGCAACATCGTAGGATATAATGGCCACAATGGAAACAGGCTTAGGGCAATAGGCCTGAACATAAAGCCAGAACATCAAAGTTACGACTGCTAAAAACCAACAATTGTCAGAAATAACGGAGGGGAAGAAAAGATTTATTTAAAGCGGACAAGCACATCCAGAAAAGTTTAGAGATAATTATTGCGAGATTGGGCTAAGATTCTGAGATGTGTATCTAAAGGCACCTCCGATAGATTTAGTCACTGATATAATACATGGGGACTTGAATTATGCAGTTGTTACGTCAAAGATCATCGGGATGACATTGATTTTTCTTAATACTTTAAATCAAATCGATAATACCAGACTATATTGCGCCGATGGAATGGAGCTCTGAATTTTTTGGATAAAATCTTCACGTGGAATCTCTATCATTTCTCCCTCGTGTTTGCAGTTTCTTTTTAAATACACCACGAACATCATCAGCACCAATAGAAAGACTCATCGTTTGGCAGGTATATTCAAGCTTCCTACTCTGTATAAGATGTTTAATACGAGAATTTCGTGATAATTAAGTTATAGTTATAGAAATAGTTCAACTTCCAGTGCGAGTAGTAGGAATGAAATTATAGTGTGAGTTATCATCTTTAGATGCTTTTCAGGAAGATAAAATGAATTCTACGGTTTAGAGTCTAGAGGGATTATAAATTGAAGGCGAAGTCATTAGATAGTTAATGACATATTATCGTAACGCACACAGAATTGTGGATTTAGATATGGAGCAAGGGGAGTGTCATATTCAGATGTTGTCGACATTATCAGAGTCAGCTACCCATAAATATACTTATATATATACAACACATACGACTACGCACTAACAATAAAACGAATAACAAAGACCAGAACAATAAAGAAAAATCGGGATTAAAATTTCGATTGTGTCTGTCTAAAACTTAAAATAATATAAATTGATTTTAATGATGTATAAAATTAATTAAATTCTTTTTAGGAATATATATATTATAATAAAACATCTATACTTAAATTATATACGTATTACTTTTCCTTTAACGGTTCTCAAAAAAGATATTATGCACAGTTATGACATTATCGGCCAGTAAACATATCAGTAATGTAAACTATCATAGGTAGAGAAGTGAGATAGCGCTCGAATAGACGCTTGGTTACTGCGGAATATTATTATAAGTGTATTAGGCTAACTAGATTGTTATATTTTAATATTTAAATTAAAGTATGGTTTAAGCTATAAACTTATTTATTTCGATGCACAGACAGATTGAATTGGGTTTAAATATAATACTCTGCTAGTGTCCTGTTTCTTAAAGGTTTCATTAATGCACAAAATAATATATATAATTACTTATTTTCTTCTTTCCTTTTATTAATGTATATTAGAATTTTAAAACATATTCTTATATTAATATATATTATTTATATTATATATATAAATATAATTAATATATATTATATTATATATATTAAATATATATATATTATATATTATATATTTTATATTAATATATATTATATAATTATATATATATATACATAATATATATATTATATATATATTATATTATTATATAATTAATATATATATTATAATTATATATATAAAATCAATGTACATTGATATATATATATATTATATATATATATATATATATAATATATTAATATATATTTATATATATAATATTATTTACTATATATATATATAGTTCTTGTGTATGGAAATATAAAATAAAAGGAATATACTAATAGAAATTTTAAGATTTTTATAATAATATACTTATATATATTATTATATACATATATATATATATAATATAAGTATTATAATATATTAATATATATATTATATAGAGTATATATTATATTATATATATAATAATATTTTATATTATATACTATATATGTATTAGTATTATAAGTATACATATAATATTATGCAAGGGTGGTATATTATATATATGATGAGATAGTATATATTATTTATAAATTTATATATAATATATAGTGATATATATATATATGTTATTAATAATATATATATTATATATTATATATTATTTATTATATATATATGTACTGGCGGTGCTGGAATTAGTAAATTGGACTTGAGAATCTAATATGGTGTCATATGTATATTTATAAGGCGTAAGATTTTATTATGATGGTTTTCAAGCTCCTAATGGGGTGTATGTGAGCCCCAGGATTGGTTCCCAAGCCGAGAAAAATAACAGAGTGCATGGTTTAGATAGGGGCATAGAAGCCAAAAAGGAGAAATGAGATTGAGAATGGAGAAAGAGAGTCGAGAGGTCTAGAAATTAGTGTGGAGAGGATGTGCATGTGTTTTGCCGTGGATAGGAGGTGGTTGCTGTCCGAGTTAGTAAGTTCTTTAATTAATACGAATATTGGTGAATGTCATTGTTTTCAAAACTGAAGGTATGAGAGAGAGGTTCGAAAGAAAGAAGAAAGAAAAAAGTAAAGCCGTCGGGAGTGCTTTAGTTGTTTTAGTAGTGAATGGTGCAAATTGGAGAAGGCATGTAGAGTAGGAATGAGAATTTGTTTGTATATGGATGATGTTTGTTTGTTGTTTGTAAAGTCTGTGCCGGATGGTTCTTTATATGTTTAGTTTCTTGTTTTCTGATGAAATTATGTTGGTGTGCAAGTTTGGCGGTAGTATAATATATATATATTATATTAAGTGATATGATAAATATAATATAATATATATATATATATAATATAATATATAATTAATATTATTATATATATATTATAATTATATATATATTATATTATATGTATATATAGTATATATATATATTATTATAATATCACGATGAAGAACAAAAAAAGAGTGGGTGTGGAGAAAAAGAAAGAGATCATCCTTTATTTTTATAGCGTAACCAAATAATTCCTTTTTGGTATTAAATATAGGAAAGCGAAGATTGCTCAAGCTGCATATCTTCTAAATTAATGATCCCATTATCGAAGATATATGTCTGATACTTTGATATCTAGAAGGTTGCGGGTTGATTCGGTCAAAATAAGACATATACAATAATCATCAAAATGATCATAGAATAATAAGATCAAAATTGTTTTTTTTTTTTTTTTGCCTAAACAGCTGAAGAGCCGCTTAATTTCATATGATTTTTCGGCCTTAGAATTCGAATGGGTGAATAATTTTTTTTCACCAATTAGCACCAATAAAAACGAACTTTAAAAATTGTTTAGGCGTTTTCTAAGTCCTATTAATTGGCCTTTGTATTTACATACTTTTTAAAAAGATCTTGAACATTTTTTTTTTCCTAGAAATGCTTGTGCAGATTTGCACTTTGAATAACAAAGATGGGGGGAGGTAAATTTGCAGTGAATCGGTTATTTAAATTGAAACCAGCAATGGTCGAAATTCAAATCTATACTTTTTTGAAATTATAAATATGAATTTATTTTCTTTCACTTTCCTCAGTAATTTCATGCTCGATAGTTCTGTACGTATAGTGAGGATGATACAGTAATTTTTCTTTAGCAAATATGTTGTTATCAACAAGTTGTTGCTTTGCTATATAGGAAGATTTTACAATTTTTTTTGAAATTAAAGACTTTGAGCATTTTCAGTATATGAAAAAATACTGAATAGAAGTTGTATCCATATAACAATGAAAATTTATATACTGACGGATGATAAAGAAGAATCTCGCATGCTCCATAATTCGCGTATGATCTCTGTTCCATAGTTCTTACGTATGACAGGTGTGTCGCTATGAATACCCACCAGACGTATTGAGAGTCATTCAACATTATCGAAAACTTTTATTTATAAAAGAAAAAATAAAAATAATACCACGATGCTAAGACCGTAAAGGAAGCGGCTGCAGAGGCAGTATAATAGAAAAAAAAAGAGGAGGGAGAAATCTGGAAGAAAGAATGTGAAGGTATCAAGGCAGAATAGATATAACGGCAAGGTAGAAAAGGGGCAAAAAGTACATTTTATTTATCAATTCCCTATAGTATGCCCTTGACTCAATTTCTTCCTTTGAAACTTCCGTTATTTTTATATTTGGCACTCCTAAAGGAGTAGCTTTATTACAAGAAGGGGAAGGATGGAGAGCAGTGAGAGATGACAAGAGTGGATTGGTGGGGTGGGAGAAAGAGGGGGTGGCAGTAAGCTAGGGGAGGGGAAGAAAGTCTGATGGTGAATGAATATAGGAGCAGCAAAGTTAGATAGGCCGTTGATGTGTTGTGCTGGCTGGGACGATGCCGAAACAACATTGAGTCACGTAGTGAGCAGCCGTCTCGTCTTATGTGGGACGAGTGTATAGTATCAGGTTGCGGGGCGATGAGGAGATGGCGGGGCGGGCGTATGGCGCGGAGAGAAAGAGAGAGGAGATAGAGAGGAGAGAGGAAGAGAGAGAGGAGAGAGAGAGAGAGAGGAGAGAGAGATATAGAGATATAGAGAGATGATAGAGGGCGAGGGAGACGAGGGGACGCAGGAGCGAAAGAAGAAGTGGGAGCGGGATGTGATAGAATGGGAGAGGAAAGAGAAGGGGGGGAACGAACGGAACGAAACGACCGAACGGAACCGACCGAAACGAACGACGAACAACGGAACCGAAGACGACCGAAGGGAACGGAGGCAACAGAAGAAAGGAGAGAAGAGAGATAGGAGATAGATTATATTATGATTATATATAGTATATATACTATATATATATATATAATATATATATATTAATATATATATATATATAGTATACATATATATATATATATATATATTAATATATATTATTATATATATATATATATATTATCAAAAATTTAAGATTTTGGTTAAGTTTTCCCCCCCCTTTTTTAAATAGGAATGGAAAAATCGAATTCGCAGGTGTTGACCTTAATATCTGCAATCTGCAGATGTGAAAAATTAACATCCGCATCCGTGGATATTAAAAATTTGATATCCGATACATCACTTTTAATATATATTATTATTATATATATATATATATATATTCGGATTAGTTGCTTGTAATTCTCAGGTAATGATGATAGCGCGGATTTAAGAGATGAGTACAATAGTTGAGCAGAATAAATGTCGGAGACATCGAAGCTGACTGCCTGGGTACATTATATTATATATTTATAATATTATATTATATATTATATATATATATATTTATATATATATATACTATATATATATATATACATATTTTTATTATTTATATATATATTATATATATATATTATATATTATATATTATATATTATATATATATATATTATATATAATATATTATATTTATATTAATAAAAATAAAATTATATATATATATATGTATATATTTAGTATAATTATATAATATATATATATTATAATATATATATTTATATATATATATATATGTTATTATATATTATATATTATATATAATATATATAATATATTTATATATATATATTTATATATATATATTATATATATATATATATATATACTATATTTATAATATATATATATATATATATTTATATATAATATATATATATATATTATATATAATATATATTATTATATTTAATTTGGGTTTTATAAGAAAAAATTTTAGTGGTTGAAATTTGTTTCTTTGTCTTGCTTTTGTTCTTCTTTCTTCTTCGTGTTTGTTGAATTTTTTCTGTGGAGATAAATGATGAAGTATTCGATAGAGTCTGGCCAAAGGATTTGATGTTTTTTGGCTCTCGTTATTGCGTATCTATTTCTTCATCTGTGGGACTTTTACTGCTGATTTCCTTTCCGGTCCATCTATTGCACAGTGCTAGAGCGACCACTGTTATCTTCGTAAAATCAATAATAGTTGAACGTTATCAGTGGGCTGTCTCAAATCCACTAATTTTTACTTATCCTAGTGCTTTCTTCTACTATTTTTTCACCTTATCCACTCTATGCAGCGCCTCACCTTCATTATTCATATTTAATTTAGAAAGGTGACCATCCAACAGTAATTTCTAAGTGGAGGCATGAGAACATGGTTGTTTTCAATCTTTCAAAAATTCAATCTTTCATCTTACTACTCGACATAATTTTCCACACAACTTTATAAAACATTTTTCTCCGAAAACCATTCATGAACATTCGTCTGCTCTTTAATAGTCTTGGTGCTTTCTTTACCTCAAGTTTCCCTTAATTTGATGGATATATATTATATTATTTACCATCTCCCAAGCCTTCCAAATGGTTGGGTGTTCTGATTCGCCTTTAAAAACTTCACCATATACAGGATGGTTACTCTTTACTGCCTCTATGTTAGGCCCTTTATGGAGGGTACTCACCTTCTAAGGTGGCTTCTAACTTTCTACTTTCACACAGCTCTCTTAAAATGGTAAGAGTTAGGGCTTCTTGTCTTCTTCTTACTTTCCTACTTTCATTAATTCTTTCCAGTTTCTTTCTGGCCATCGAAGTGTTGCGTCATTTTTTAAATTATGCTATTCACCTGGACACTACTCTTGAGTTTCAGATGCGTAAATATCTTTTGAAAAAGGCAGCTTGGCAGAAACTTCTACACAAAATTCTTCTCTCTCTTCTCCGCCTCTCCTCTCTCTCTTCTCTCTCTCTCTTCTTCTCTTCTCTTCTCTCTTCTCTCCTTCTTCTTTCTCTTTCTCTCGACCTCTAAACTTAACCAAATGCTCGACTATTAAATTTTTTTCTTAACCTGGGGAAAAAATAGAGTTTGGATCACACTTCTTATCCATCTTACCTACAACTACGATTGACTTTCACGCTTTCATAACGTTCGTGTGTTGGGGCAATGTCGGTCCTTGAACTGGATCAGTTAGAGGAATTTTCTCTATTCGTCTGTTGGAACCTAGTATGGCTTCGACCTTTTCCCCAACGGGATTATATAATATATTATATATATTATAATATACTTATTATATATATATATATATTATATATATTTATCTTATTTCATATTATATATAATATAATATATATATATATATATATGCCCACAATCATATAAGCTTTATTATTCATAATTGCATTTAAAAGTAATAGTGTTTTAAATAGTATAACTATAAGATGTTTTCGTTTTCCTTTAATCCAAGTTTA
>JABUQX010072415.1:22500-42084 GCA_015478945.1 Trachelipus rathkii
ACATTAATAACTCACCTGTAAAGAATTGCCATGAAAATACGATTTCAGTAATCAAAAACCAATATTTTTTATGATTTTTTTCAAACTTATTTGTAAACTGTTTATAAAATGGTAAAGTAAGAAAACATTTTCAATAAAGGGAAATGTAAGAAATGAGCATAGCTTTGTCAGTTGGGTCATGAAGGTTTACGATAGAAGCGATTACGAGAGCTCTTCTCAAAGGAGAAAGTTATAATTGGAGGGTTCAGAAGAGCAGTGTACATTGTAATGGAGATTGTATAAGGAGGGAGTGGTGCAGCAGTTCGGCGGCTTGAAAGATTGGATGGAGATGAGCTATTTTATGAAGCCGCCCCTCTAGGCTTCTCTGAGGCTAATCGTGTGGGTGAGATTTTTATTTTTTTTTTAAAATAAAAGTGTTCTGTAATAGGGTTTAATGGTGTGTGTGATAAAGGAAGCCTGCTCAAACGTAAGAAGAAAATAGATGTGAGAACAGCAGGGATGAACCGCGATATTATGGGAGCCCAGGCATGCGATGTATTTTTTCTTTATCATCCGATCAGTATAAAATTTTCATTGCTTATATAATTGGGGATACAGACCTATTCTATTCAGATAATTTTTTTTCATATACTGAAAAATGTTTTTTGTTTTAATTTCCAAAAAAAAATTTGTTAAAATTTCTTCCATGAACAAAGGCAAAACTGTTGCATATACAAAATATTTGTCTAAATATAAATTCTGTATCTCCCTCGACTACATACGGCATGAAAATTTCATGCTGATGAAAGGATGAACAGAAAAAATATCATAATTTTTAATTTTTCAAAACAAAATAATTTGGATTTGAAATTCGACCATTGCTGGTTTCAAAATTTAAAATAACCATCAAAGATATAACCTTCCCCCCCCCATCTTTGTTTATTTCAAGTTTCAAATCATTGCGACAAGCATTTCTAGGGAAAAAAAGAGAAAATGTTCAAAGCATACTTTTTAAAAGTATGTAAATACAAAGCAAATTAATAGAGACTTAGAAAGACGCCTGAAACCAACGTTTTAGAGTTCGTTTTTTATTTGGTCTAAATTGACTGAAAAAAAAATTATCACCATTTCGAATTTAGGGCTAAGCCCGAAAAATTCCATATTCAACGTTGAAGCCTGCCATTCAGCTGTTTTATTAGGCAAAAAAAATTTTTTTATGATCCAATTTTAATGATTTATTTGTAGTTTATGTCTTTAGTTTTGACGAAATCATCACTGCAACCTTCCATATATCAAAGTTTCAGACATATAGTTCTTATAATGGGATATTTAATTTAGAAGAGATGCAGCCTTGAGCCAATCTTCGCTTCGCTTATATTTAAACTACCAAAAATGGAATTATTTGGTTACGTAATAAAAATAATAAGGGATGACTCGTTCTTTTTCTCCACCCACTTCTGTCTTTGTTGTTCTTCACTCAGTGTATATTTATAAGTAATATATATATATATATATATATATATATATATATATATATATATATATATATATATATATTATATATATCAATATATATTATATATATAATAATTATATATATATATATATATATATATATATATATATATATATACTGACCGCCAACTTGGCACCACACACCAGCAATTTCAACAGGAAACAAGAAACTAAACATATTAAGAAACATCGCCGACACAGACTTCACAAACAACAAACAAACATCCATCACCTTATACAAACAATACATTCATCCGACTCTAAACTATGCCTCTCCAATTTGGGACCCATTACTGACTAAAACAACTAAACACTCCGTGTGTTTACTTTTTTCTTTCTTCTTTCTTTTGGAACCCCTCTCTCGGATACCTTCTGGGTTGTGAAACCCTCATATTCGAGATCTACGAAATTATGTACATAAACATTGACACCAATATTGTATTATTAAACGAATGTTTACTAACTCGGCACAGCACCGCCTCTATCACCGGTGCATACACTGGCACATTTCTCCGACTCCTTCTCAGACTCAGACTTCTTTCTCCATTCTCCATCTATTTCTTCTCTTTTTCATTCCATGCATCCCTATCCTCAACCATGCACTCTGTTATTTTTCGGCTGGGAACCCAATCCTGGGGTCTCACATACACCCATTAGGAGCTTGTAACCATCATAATAAAATTTTTCGGCCTTATAAAGGTATACATTGACACCAATATTAGATTATCAAGTCAATGTTTACTAATTCAGCACCGCAGTTACATATATATATATATATATATATATATATATAAATAATATATATATATATATATATATATATATATATATATATATATATATATATATATATATATTATATATATTAATATATTAAATATATATATATATATATCAGTGGCGTTTTCTCCATGTATGCAAAGCATGCAATGAATGCGTACCTATGTTAAGTAAAAAAAATAATTGGCAGCATGTAATTACTGATGAAAATAATAAATATTATTTTCATATGATGACAGATGCAGAACAACCAAAATGCACTAATCTCACGATCCGCTTCTAAAACACTGGAATATATATGGTGCCCGTTAATTCTATTAGTAAAATATAGTCGAATATGTTAACTTTAGCTTACTCAATGACATAGATCCAATTGCATTCAACAAGAGAAAACAATGTTACTTCACATTACATACGGTCCGCGCGCATAAACCCATCGAGCGAGTGAGATACGGGCTAATTTGGAGACTATACTTATTTTTTTACGATTAAGTGATGCCTTTAAACTCACGCTTCTTTAAAAGAGGGAGAAAAAATTTCATATGTAATTTGATCTTAAAACATAAAGTGAAATAAGGTTTTAAAGTTAATTCGACATTGTCTTTTTCATCATAAAGCTCTTTATGGCTTATGAGTTTTTCAGTCTTTGGTGAGGAGGTTTTTATATATGTATCTTACTAGATCTCATTATTGGTATTATTATTAATTAGTTGATTATAATATATTATTATTATTATTATTATTATATATTCAACACTATTTTTATTTATTTTCATTATTATTTACCATTATTATTAATTATCGTGAAATTCTATTAATTAAGGTTTTCTTTAATATTATATAGTGTTTCATAGTATAATATATAATATAATATATAATATATATAATAATATATATATAGTATATATATATTATATATATATATAAGTATATATATAATAATATATATACTATATATATATTATATTATATATTATATATATATATATATATATCACCAATAATTATTTACTCTCAATAACATCATTATATATATATAGCTATTTTGGAGAGAAGTAAAGCGAAGAAAAGTTCGAGCGACCTCGCATGATATCTCTAATTAAGATAGGTACAAGAAAAACTAATAACATATATGGAATCCGCATAAGAAATTTGTAATTGGAATCTGTCTTGTTTTTGCAATTATCTTCAGAAATACTCCATAAGTACACTGAAAGAAAACAAGTTGAAGGAGGTCGATAAAATACTGGATTAAAGCGTAAATGAAATTTTGTATTCGGAAGGAAACATTTATATTTTATTTGTAACTTTTGAAAAATTAAAGAATACCCCAGGGTAAACGCAAAGATGCAAAGAAGTAGAGGGATCGTCAGATCGAGGGCCATGCCTGGGGGACGACCAGGAGTGACTGTGCGTCCCCACGCGAGAGCTAGTACGAAGAGACGCAACGTGACGGCTCCGAGAGCCCATAAAGAAGAAGATAAGAAAAAAGAAGTACAATCTACAGAAACAAGAGTGGAGTCCACAGAATATGTGATTATGGCGATATAAAAAATCCTTTTTTTTTCCTACAAATTTCATGACTTATGATTATCCAAATATTTAATTAGTTTTCTTGTACCTAATGTAGTTTTGGAGAAGGATGAAGATATGTACAGAAATAGAGCGAGGAATAATGAAGGGTAAACAAATGGATCCAGTATGTGTGCATAACAAATTGGTCATACGCGAGGAAGGCGGATATAGCATATATGTTTAATTAGGTTATTCTGTTGTACCACGATCTATGAGATTTTTAGGAGAGATATCATGCAGGTAAAGCTAGTATGACTTTGAGATTTTGGGCATATATATATAGTATAGTTAGTAAGGTAGTTATATATAAACTATATAATATATATACTGTTGGAGACATCAATCTGATAATATACATATCATTTATATATCAAATGATTTATTAAAAAGATATTATATAAAGTAATATAACGTATATATATATATATATATAGCTGATATATTAAAAATATAAACTTTTAAGTATAATAAGCATTTTCTTTAGCTTTTTAGTTTCCAGCATTGCATGCGTCCAAACATGAGGCAGGAATCGCCACTGATGATATATATATATATATATATATATATAATATATATATATAATATATATATATATATATCATTATTATGATTTAATAAATATTTAATAATATGCTAGTACTTAGACTTTTGAAACAATTATTTTCCTAAATTACTGTTTCAATCGCAGTATTCAATTACTAAAAATAATATTTAGTGAGTAGTTACTGCAATTTTGAATTTATATTAACTTATCACATATAAATATATAGTAGATTATACACTCACTATCACAATTAAATATATAATATATATATATATATATATATTAATATATAATATATAATGATAGTATTATATTATATACTTAAATATATATATATATATATTATAAACTAATAATAAATTAATATAGTAATATATTGAATAATTATAATATATAAATAATATAAAAATTTAATTAAATATAATATATATAGAATATATATTAATAATAATTATTAGCTAATATATAAATAGTATATATATATATATATAAACTATAATTAATAATATATATATACTATTAATTAATATATATATAATAATATATATAATATATTAATATATTATATAATATTTAATTATATATATATATAGTATATGTGTATATAGGTGTATGTGTGTGTGTGTGTGTGGTGTGTGTGTGTGTGCGCACTGTACCTTTCGTATGACATTGTTTATCTCACAAAACTAAAAAGAAGAGTCATTATGATTTATAGTTTGAGGACACGTGTTATTAAAGTCTATTAATGGGCATATGAATGGCACTGGAATCCTGCTAGAAATCAACTGGGAGAGATATCAACATAGAAATTGTGTGATCAAGGAACTTAGGTAAAAGTGTCTCACTCACTCAAGAATTTAACATGAGAACTCGTTAAGAAAAGAGAAAGTACTAATTTATGTATGAGGATATATTCCTTTGTAATAAATCTCTTAATTGAAAAAAGGACGAATAATTGTTCTCTAGGAGCGAATGTACTATTCCAGGATCCTGGATCCTGGAACTAATATAATATATAACTAATATAATCTTATTTATGATTTGATATGAGCTAATATTTAATCCAATCACATTTATTTATTAAAATTATACTTGGATACCTACATAATATAATAAGTATAATATATATATATGAGACTATATATATATATATCTAGAAAATATATATATATATCATTATAGATAGAGTTTATATATTATTATATAATATATATATATATACATGCTTAGAGAATACAGTTCATAGCAAGCAGAGAATAACAGACGCACAACAGTACACTCACACGCCCCCGCCCCGCAACCCCCTGACCCCCGCACCCACCGCGTATATATATCATATATACTAATATATATATATATCACTATATACTATATATAATATATACTATATATATAATATACTATGCGGAAAGTTACTTCTTGAGCCTCCATAAACGGTTGATTTTCCTAATAGAAAGGTTTTAATTCACTATATTATTAAAATAAGGAAAATAATCACAGCGCTCTGCTTTGGACGTTGTCATTAGAATGGTATGTATACGTAAAAATATACATATTTAAAATAGAGAAACATACACGGCGTGGCGGTCTTCAAAGCATAACTTACGTAATCACTTAATATTTATTACAATATAATAATATATTGTGTGTCTTTTCTTACCGGGTCATGCTCGGGAGATTCCGGACACCTAGAGCGAAGAGAGTGACAGACGTGCATTCGACATTTTCAAGTCAAGTGCAGGCACTCCCTCAAGCGTGAATGAAGAATGAGGGAGAGAAAATAGAAGGGTTATAAAAGAGGGGAGAAGAGTAAGGAGAGGGTTGCGCTAGACAGACGAAGGGGGAGAGAGAGAAAGCGAAAAAATTCATAAATTATATCGTTTAAGTCCTAAGGTGTATATGCGTTATCTAACTGTCAAATTTATATGACGGCTAAGAACAGAGGTATCAGGAATCCATCCAGGACATGAGGATCGACGTAAAGAACTCTTATTAACTCTCTACCTTTTAAATTTAGAACATGATTATTAAAATAAGATAATTTATATGACTGTAAGAGAAACAATACCGTGGAAGATATTGATAAGAAATTATAAAAGAGAATATTTATTGACAAAATGACAATCAAGGAACACTTGACCATCAAGAGGTATATAACGATAGTTTTGTTCTCATATAGATTTATTCAGGTGTTTCGATATGGGCAAGTGGTTAACCATAATATCGTACTTTTTACCAAATTATATGTCCTAAGAATGATCTAGACATATTTATATCTTGTTATAGAGGGATGAAAATAGCAAATGCCACGAAGTTAATTGGCCTTATTGTAAGTTTATAATTAAGAAAAAAGCAAGTATCTATAAATCTATATATATTTACATAACATCATCTTAAGAGGAAATTAGTACTTTATTTTTATAAATTATTAGACTTATAAGGGGAAAAAGGAGCTAAAAAAATACTCTCAATATTATAATATAATTTGATTTAAATATAATCTCATTATTAATTATTATTATTATTATTATATATTATTATATTATTATAATTGGGTTATTATTATTTTAGATTAGTGTGATTTAATTTATCATTTAGGTTACATTATATAATTTATTTAATATTATTCATTATTAATTCACTTATATATTAATTTTTATTTGTATTATATATATAATTATAGTAATATATTATATCATATATCATATTATTTTGTTTATAATATTTATATAATATATATAATACATAATGAGTTATATATAACATAGAATATTATATTACTATAATATTATATACATATTATTTTCAATATTACCTATATATATATATAAATACTACTGAGTATATATAGTTATATTTACATGATATATATATATAATACTATTAATATTTTATATTATACTTAGTATATAATATTAATTATATAATATATTATAATATATATATATATATATATAATATAATTGTATTTGGATAGTGAATGCACCAATAACATATCGTACATACATGCCGTACATACAATTGACATAGATACATACATATCGATACATAATACAATACACTATATACATACATACATACATACTATCATACATAAGCATATCATACATATCATACATATCATACATATCATAAATCCTAGCAATTAAGACATTTTCTACTCATTATGGTCTCTCGAGGCAATAGATATAAACATACATACATACCTACTTACATACATCATTTAAAAGAACTTACACTAACTACAAGAAAGCTATAGTATCACATACATAACATACATAATACAAACATATCATACATACATACATACATACATACATACATAGCATACATATATAATAATAATTTTAATAATAATGAGAAATTGTTCTATGATTAGATTAGCACTTTATATAATACTAATATTGAATAATAGGTATATATATATATATAATACCGTGAGTGAGAGGCATATTTATATTATTATATATATTATATTATACGTCATGCTAGTTGGTTCAGACACCGATGCAGTGCAGAGTGCTGCCATTTCTAATTTCAAATCTCTTCTTTTTTACGTCCTTCATGTATTCCATTTTTCTGTTCAGCCAATGTGTTACTTTATAAGTTTCATGTTACATTTTTTGTATGTGTTTCTATTATTATTTTTTTTTCTCAATGTTTATAACTTAAAAATTTTTGGAATTTTATTTTTTTAGTTTTATCTTTTCTTTAATAACACATAGTTAAACAAAATTTAAACTTTTCATGTTTGTTTTAACCCAACCGCCCACCCTCGAGCATTAGGGCACCTTGTGATCTTTGAATCCTATAGATACTATTGATCGTATTGATCTATTGTATCTAGTTGAATCTATATCGATCAATGATTCATAGTACATATCTTTGGTATAACATAACCAAAAACTTTTTTTAATTTTTGTTTTGTTTTTCCTTTAAACATATTTTGTTTTTACTAAAAAATTTATTTCTTTTCAAATGTTTAATAACTTTAAAAAAATTTCGTTTTTTTTACATAGCCCTAAAGAAGCAGTAAATTCAGTAGTCAAAGCTTAGCGCATTCGCCTTCCCTAGCCCACCCTTCCTATGCATCTATTTGTGATACAAGTTTGATTACTGTATGATCTAATTGATCTATTGATCTAATTGATTCATGTCATATTTGTATACAACAACAAAAAACTTTTATTTATTTTTGTTCTGTTATTTACTTTAAACCATTTTGTTTTACGCGCTAAAAAATATTATTCTTTTTATGATTATGACTAAAATTTCTTTCGCATTTTTACATACCCTAAAGCGAAGTAAATCAGTAAATATTAAACCACCCACTCTATCCCCCTACTCATTCGTGATCTATTGACCTAATTGATCTCACATTTGATCTACTGATGCATATAAAAAAGTTGATCTATGATCTACCGGATCCAAAGTCATATTTTTTTTATTAATTGACTATGTTTTTACATACACCGTGAGTAGATCGTCTCGAGTATCGCCATATGTGTTATAGCAAACATACCTAAAGTTGTAAAATATACAATCACTTTTTCAAACATATCTCTAAATAATATTATTAATTAATTTTAACATAAGAGGGATGCTAATATTTAATAAGAATATAACTAACAAAAATATATAGTCTCATCCTAAGCCCTAACCTGAGACACAATGTTAACAGCATTCATTAACAAGGAGTTAACTTAAATTAGAAAAGATTTCAAGCTTTAACTCTCAGCAGAAAGGTCAATATCCATAGCAATCTCATTCTTTACTATACACACAAACTCTGTACAAAAAATTTAATATATTATGTATTCACTTATTATTATTTTATTATTATTATTACTTATTATTACTTATATTGAACAATAAAATTGATTAATGTATTCATATTATAGGGATTATATATTGATGTATTAGTTATTGAATTATTATTAGTATAATTATTATTTATTATTATTATTATTAAGTTATTTATATTAAATCTCATATCATTTAAGATTATTAGTATCCAACATAGATCTCACCCAACAACCTATAACAGCGTGCGATCACTTTGCCTCGCGCGCCCAAAGTGTCCTATTCTCAACTAGGACTATTGGATGGTAAGAGACTTGGTTCTCTCAGCCAGACACCTATAACATAATATAGGAACGACATAATCTATTTTGTTACGGTTTACTTCAAGGGATAGCCACATCATAGAACTGTATCTCTGGCGATGCATAACGGGTCAGCCAATGAAATTTACGAAGAGGAAACAGACTACATTAATCTTAATATCATTATTTGACATGGCAAATGACATGAAGGGTAACTGTAATTTATTACTTTGTGACTTACGATATCTTTTGACACATAAGAAGGGTAACGAGATTAATTACCTTATTCCCCTTTTTTCACAAGACATATCTTTGACACATGAGAAAGGTAAGAGATTTATTACTGTTTGTCCTTACTTAACATAATGTTTTTATCTAAACGTAGTTTTATTATAATTATTATTTTACTTATGTATATTAATATATTAATTAATAATTTTAATTATTATTATTATTATTATTATCGTTATTATTATTAATTATTATTAATTATTACTCTAAAATTATTACTTATTATTATAAATTATTATTATTCAACAACATTATTATTATTATTATTTTCAACTATAATATGTATCTAATTCTTGATTAACCTCCTACAATAATTGCTGTAGTTTTCTATCTCAACACCAAAAACACACACACAGTTGGCACACACAACAACACCTAGGGTTGAAGCGACACACACACCATACACAATAATTAATAGACACTTTACTTAATACATTAGCCTGGCTAATGCATCGTACTAATTACTTGGAGTGAATCACATGAACTAGAGACTATTATCTATGATGTCAAGAATTGCGTACAAGACTCATAATTGGATACTTACCAAGGTTAGTCCTTACGTTTTACTTAAAGTATAAATCATTTCGTTTTGTTATGTATATAGTTTCTTTTACGTTTCTATTATGCTTTATATTTATGATTTTGTTAAGTTTAAGTTATTTATATTTATTTTATTATAAGTTTCATTGATTCTTACTGTTCATCTTTTGTATAGCCATTCTTAGCTATTCAAGAATTTTTGTTTAAAAATATTCTTATCTGTTTAAAACATTTTCATTAAAGATCTTAACAGCCCAGATACCGCCAAATCTTAACTAAATTTTTTTTTTGCATGTGTTCTACATACCCTAAAGCAGTACAATCAGTAAATCAGTATAATCAACAACGGAGGCACAACATCTACCACTCCTTACTTCCATGATGCTATTGATACTTATTGGAGTCTTGATCTATTGTAACTTGAATTTAATCTTAAAATGAAATTTTAGAAAAAATTTTACCTATGAGATTTTTTTTTGTTTTTTACATCCTCTCACAAGAGTAAACTCAAGTAAATCAGGAATAATCAAAACACCCACTCTCACCCTCCACTTTCCCTTTCATGATCTATTGATTCTATTTGATCTATGATCACTATTGAATGGCCTACTGATTCCATTCCATATTGTGTGGTAATAACATATAACCCAGAAAAAACTTTTATTTATTTTGTGTTGTTTTTCTGTTAATAAAAACATTTTGTATTTACTTAAAAAATTTATCTCATTTTATGTTTATAACTTGAATTTTTTTTATGTTTTTTTGACATCGCTAAGCAGTAAAACAGTAAAATCAGGTTTAATACAACCACCACACCCACCCTCCTAGGCCGGGACTTCCATAATCTGCTTGATCTATTGATACTATTGATCGTGATTGATTCAAAGTCCATATTTTGTAATAATCATAAAACATAAAAATAAGTTTTCATAAATACATATATTCATACAGTCTGCCAACGAATAAATAACTAGTATAAAAGAAAGGAAGATGAATAGGACAAAGTTTTCTACAAGTTATCAATAAAGCTAACATAAATCATAACATGAACTAAAATAAAAATGTAGCAAAAACAAAATACAAGTATCTTACGAACGAGTAAACTGATAACATTAGCAAAGTTCCTACTTAACAAACAGTAAATGTAACTAACATTAAACCAATGAAACGTAAGGGTTTACCTTTGTCAAGCATATAATCGTAACATATCAATGTTAATTTTTACAATTAAACAGAAGTAATGGAAACCTATCAAAAAAATTTATCATAACCTTGACTAACTATCATAAGGCCCAACGAATAATTGCTAACCATACATCAAGTGGTTCAGACATCAATAAAGCTGACATATACATAAGTTGAGCTATAGGAACATAAAAACCTACCTACCACACCTTATACACGAATTAGCTGCTAACATAAAAAAGTTCCCTAATCTTAAAACGTAAAGTTAGCTAACATGTGCCTACAAAACATAAACGCTATATCACACTTTTTTCAAGTATAAGTCTCAACATTTCATGTAATTTAATATTGACATTAAAGATAAATACTAAATAATGAATAATTGTGAACAAAATTTATCATAACCTAAACATAATGTGTCTAATTGGCAGACCATTATATTAATTATGTATTTTATTATTATTATTATTATTATTTTATTTATATATATGATTATTATTATTGATTATTATTATTATTATTATTTATTATTATTATTATTATATTAATTATTATTAATTATTATTTTTATTATTATGTATATCTATTATTATTAAAATTATTATTATTATTATTATTATTATTATTATTATTTTTTATTTATTAAATTATTATTATTATTATTATTATTTCCTGATCTCGAACATGCCCATTGAGAGCGAAAGGATATAACGCATCATACTCCGAGTGATGGATGAGTGAGATAAAAACTAAAGGGGAAAAGTAACGGCAACAGCTTGCATCAACACGTATAGAAATTTGGCAACTACGCACAAGCAACTAGTTGCTTGTGAGAAGTCTGTATAGTATAGAAAAAAAGTACACTAACATTCATGTCAATAGCAAAATTCTCTTTAGCTACGGCTATTTTGTGTTATTTATCATAGGTTCTATAACATATACATAATGTAATAATGTTAACAATTGATTTCTTCATTATGTAATATAATCTTAGTGAGTGATATAACCCTATAGGTAAACGTGACTCACACTGACAAACTAATAAAAATGCTAACACAGACAAAGGCTCACTATCAATATAAAGCTAACCACTTGCGTTACAACAGGGGGATGAACTAGTAGACATCAATATTGTTAACCACGGAAACCACACACACACAACACATCACAACGGATGAATTCGAAATAGTCATTATGTTACTCACAATAGACACATACACAAACCTACATATCTTAATACTTCGGGACCGAATAAATGTATATTTAAATAAAATGTTCCTTCTCATCTAACATGAACAGTAATTGTAAAGCATAACATAATAAGGGTGTATATATGATATATATTGGAGCAAAATCTTATATCCTATATTATTTACACACCTTTTTCAAAACATATCTCACTAAAAAGATTAATTAGTCATATATTTACATTATGCGTTGAAATTAATTTTTATTGAGAAGAGTGAAACAATAATTTATATTAACTCAACTCTACAACCTAAGCTCACCTAACAGCATTTTCTATATAAATACAATGTAAAACTTTACATGAAGTTTCAAGCTTACCAAGCTGTGAGTCATAAGTTAGCAATCTTATCACTTCACTTTATTACTATATTCACATAAAGCTCGAGATCAAAGTTAGTAATTATTTTAATTGTTACTTATTTCATATTATTATATATTATTTTATGTATATATTAATTAACTTATTATTTAATTATATATATTAATTAATTCATTAATTATTATTTAATTGATTTATATATCTTATTATTATTTAATCATTATTTATTAGTTTATTATATTATTTAATTATTTATATATTATTATTTATTATATTAATATATAATTATTATTATTTATTATTATTATTATTTAATTATTAATTATTATTATTATTATATATTATATATTATATATATATATAATTTCACACATAGAAATCTCACAAACACCAAAATAACAGTGTGCGATTCTAAATTAAATTGCTTGACATGTTACACAACTAAACATAGGTCGTAAATAAGGCTTCTCATACCAATAACACCTAAACTAATGCTACTGCTAATCTCTTAAAAAGAACTAAAAGGTCGGTTATTACAAACAAATCTTGTTTATCGTTACTCTTGAAGGGGTGTGGAGTGATACAAAGAATCGAGAGAAACTAAAAGCCATTACCTAAATAAGCGTGAGTGAAAAAGATAATTATGTTTTTGAAGGGAGGATATAAATAATCGAAAAGAAAGGTGTATCAAATTTACATGAAGCATTCTGTTTGCTTTTGGTTCTAAAAACAAAGGTATGAATGATTGGTATCTAACAACCGTTTACATGAAGGGTAAAATATAAATTGCTATGCGTATAAATTACATTAGTATGCAATACACACGAACACATACACTATAACACACACACACATAATATTAATATATATATATATAATATAAATTATTTTATTTAATATATTATAATATATAATATATATATATATAATATATATATATATATATATATATATATATATATATTATATAATATATATAGAGTGAGTATAAATAATATATATATTATAATATATAATATATATATTAACATATATACAACTTATTTGTAATATATAATATTATATATATATATTTATTATTAATATATTATATAGTGATATAGAATATATATATATATAATATTAAATAAAGTTTATATTTAATAGATAATATATATATATTAATTATTAATATAATATACTAATATTAATAGTATAATATATAATATAATGTATATTATTAATATAATTAATGAATATATAATATATATATATATATTGATTAGAATTATAGTAAATATATAAAGTACATATAAATGATAATATAACTTTTAATGAATTATTTAAGAATATAGAAGTATAATATACAAATAGTAAATATATTGGTGTTCGCTTTATAAATATTATTTTTGTTTAATCAAGAGATTTTTTTATATTTTCTTTCACATTTTTATTATAAACATTATTATGTATCTTTATTTTCTATTATTAAGTTTTTATTTATATTACTTTATCATTTTTTATTTATATTTTGATTAAAAGTTATATTTATTTTAAGTTTTATTATATTTTATTTTTAATTATTTTATTTATTTTTATTTATTTTATGATGTCTAACAGCGAGAGAACACAATCGGCCGATAAACACCTAGGAGAAGACTAACATCCAAACCAGCCTGTCGAGCATTAAGAACCTAGCGCTTCACGTCTACAGCGTCTTCCATTAGCCTTTTACTTCTCACACGGCTTTTCGGTGTATAACCTAATATTAGTCCGCGAGTGACTCGCGTCGCATCCTCTCTCTTAGGTGGATACAGATATATATATATAATATTATTATATTATATATATATATAATATTATATATTAAAATATATATAATTATATTATATCTATTATATAATTATATTAATAAGATATATATGATATATATAATATATATCTTATATATTAAATAATATATATATATATATATATATATATATATATAATCACTATTCATAATATTACTCCACACATTCATGGGAGCTTTATGAGGTTTTCAAATTTAAACATTCTAAGTCTTTACGATATGAACCTAATCATTATGTGTTGTTGTTCCTCAGAATAGTTTCTTATCTCTATCAAATACAATCCACGATATAGACAAATATATAATTATGTAAAACAGGAGCCAGTTGAAGGGTATGTTTACTGGCAGGATCAGCAGCGTAAGTACTTTCGCTCCATTGTTTTCTAAATAGATAGATGATAATTTATCTGCACGTTCATAGAGATTTAAGAAGTTTTTCATGATATGTTTCAGTATTCATCAGTTAGTATTTTATTCTTAAACCTGCGTAATATTCCAGGATATATATACATATAATGAGAACCACCGTTACGTAATTACACCAGTATTTTCGTAGTAGTCTTTACTCTGCATTTAGGACCACTCTTGCGAACTTCAGCCATATATTTTATCCGTTATAATCTAGAAATATAGATTCTACGAGCCGTAGGTTCAAATGTACATGATATCATTACGAGCCTCTCCCACACTGCGAACCTGTATTCTATGTGAAATTATCCCTTAGAATAAGGAGAGTATGGTGATTTGGATCTTAGGTTTCCTCGCTCTGACTAAAATAATAATTTCCGTGAGTCAAAAAATTCAGTAGACTTAGAGTACGCCTTGACCCATTCTGCAGCGTGGTGACATATACAGAGTAACTCATAGGCACTCATAAAAATGCGTTTGTTACTAGAGTATACAGATTGATTTATATACCCGTGAAATAAATTCAGACCACCATTAAGGGTTTCTTTATATAAGAATGAACTCCACTCCTGGGGGATCTGATTTCCCTATTTGTACAATATCTTAGTATAGAGGTATAATCTGTTAAGATGGGTCCATTATATACTACACAGCGGTAATAATACTTGGTGAAAATAGAGACACTTATTATGAACTTGAGTATAACAAGACTTGTTCAAACGTATTATTTAACAGCTAAAGGCACGCTAATGGTTTTTTAAAATGAAGTTTAGACCTATAAGTAATATAACATCCCTGTTCAAATACAGCTTTAAAGAGGTATGATAATTTTCAACCAATCACATGAATACACGTACAAGAGATAAGGGATATTCAACCAATCACAGGACAAGTTTAGTGTAGATGAGGAATATTTCAACCAATAACAGGATAAGCTAAAAGGAGCTATGTTAAATCTATCCAATCACAAGAAAGGCAAGCATTTCCCTCCTTATCAACTCAAAAAGGTCTCCCTGAAACAATATGTTTCAGAATAAAATATATTTCTTTAGGTTTTTGTTCTTACATGTTATCCTGTTTCGTTTTGTTAAGATTCGTTTTCAGTCTTAACAACATGTGTTTGTAGATATTGCGCCCAAGAGGGATGCGACGGGTCACTCGCGGACTATTTGTTATACACCCGAAAGCCGTGGAGACGTAAAGGCATGAAGACGCTGAGACGTGAAGCGCTAAGGTTCCTAAACGCTCGACATGGGCGTTGATGTAGTCTCTCGTGTGTTAGCGGCCGATGTGTCTCGCTGTGTTAGGGCTCATAAAATAAAAATAAATAAAATTAAAATAAAATAAATAAATATAATAAATAACTTACAAAAGAATATAAATATAAAGAAAGAATATAAAAATTAAAAGAAAATAATACATATATATCAAAATGTTTATATTTGAAAAATAAATGGAAGGAAGACTATTATCTAATAGAGAGTGAGCAAAATGGGATTTTAAATAACGCATGTCAAGGATCTTTATAATATATATCATATGAAGTAATTTGATGAAAATTATATCACTCGACCGCTTAGCATACAAATATTTACTAACTCTACAATATATATATTAATATATATATATATATATATATATATATATTATACATATAATATATATATATATATATTATATATATATATATATATATATATATATATATTATATAATATACTAATTGTGTGTGATATGTGTATGTGTATTAGGAGGGGGGGCGTGTGTTTGCATACATGCTTATACGCATAGCAATTTTACCCTTCATGTAACGGTTGTTGAACCACATTCATACCTTTGTTAGAACAAAGCAACAGATGTTCATTGTAATTGATACCCGTTCTTTGTTTATTTCCCTTCAAAACTAATATAATCTTTTTCACACGCTTTTGAATGGCTTGTTTCTCACGTTTTTTGTATCCACCCTCTCAAGATAGAGATAACAGATGTTGTTACACCGAACCCTTTTCGTATCTATGGTTAAAGATTTGAGTATGTTTAGGTGTATCAGGTATAGAGTTAGACATTTTAATACCCGACCTATGTTTTTTAGTTGTGTACAATGCAAGCGATTGAAATCGCACACGTTTATTGTGTTGTGAGATCTATGTGGAATATAATAATAATAATAATTAATATATAATAAATATAATAATATAAATAATAATATATAAATGAGATTGAATAATAATAATAATAATAAATACTAATTAATTAATATATAAATATTTTTGATCGTTTATGTATAGTAAAGAGTGAGATTGCTACTTTGACTCCAGCTGGTAAGTTGAAACTTCTAATGTAAGTTAACTTTGTTAATGAATGCTGTATGGCTGTTAGGATTAAGGTTGAGTTTAAATTTTGTTTAGTTCTCGATAAATATTACAAAACGCTAATTGTAAAATTGACATTAATATTTTAGAGAGTATGTTTTGAAAGTGTGAATAGGTATAAGTTTTGCTCAAATTTTAGCTACTTACTGTAGTTAAGTAAGGAACTTTATTATATTAGCCGTTTATTCGTGTTTGAGATATGTTAGGTTTGTTATTGTTGTGTGTGTGTGGTGTGTGTGTGTGTGTTGTGTGTGTGGTGGTGTGTGTGTGTGTGGTTTTACATGATTAATGTTCTTAGTGTTCGAGTGTAACGCAGTGTAGCTTTACTCTCGATGTGAAGCACATTTTTGTGTTAGGCATTATTAGTTGTCAGTGTGATATTACCTTAGGTTATAGTAAATTATATTATCTATGTCAAAGTTCTAATATTGATTATGTTATAGATATGATAAAAAAAATAGGTTCAGCTAAAGTTTTGCTATGCGATGTTAGGTACTTTTTCGATATTACGCTCAGAACTTTGGTTGTGCGGTGTTGCCAAATTTTCTCTGTCTGATGCGCTGTTGCCGTACTTTCCCAGTTTATCTAAATCTTCCATCAGTATGATGCGTTATTCCTTCGCTCTCATTGGGGGCAATGTTTTGGATCTAGTGGAAATAATTAATATAATAATAATAAAATAATAATAATAATAATAATAATAATATATAATAATAATAATTAATAATAATAATAATAATAATAATTAATAATAATAATAATAATAATAATAATAATAATAATAATAATTAATATATAAATAATAATAATATGGTCTGTATGATTGGTTAGGTTAGGTTATGATAAATTTTTGTTACGTTTTGATATATATATATTACTATGTCAATATTAAATTAACATTGACATGTTAAGATATACTTGAAAAAAAAGTGTGAATAGGTTATGTTTTGTAAGGCAATGTTAGCTACTTAACTGTTGTTAAGGTAGGGAACTTTTTTATGTTAGCAGTTAATTCCGTTAGTATAAAAGGAAGTGTGGATAGATTTGTTATGATATACTTGGAGCTCCTTATGTTATGTACAGCTATTTATTGAATGTGATACACTTTGATAGTGTTAGCTTTAGCATTTGGGAGTAATATGATAGTTTAGGTAAGGTTTATGATAAATTTTGAATAAATTATTAACTTTGTTGATGTAAAAATTAGCATTGATATGTTAGATATATGCTTGACAAAGGTAAATTCCATACGTTTTCATATGGTACTTGTTAGGTTAGTTACCGATGATAGGTAAGGAATTTTGCTAATGTTATCAGTTTTACTCGTTCGTATGCTATGTTAGGTTTGTTTTTGAGTAATATACTATATTCTTAGTTCATGTTATAATATGTTACCTTATTGAATGTGATATTTTAGTTTTTGATATACTAGTATTTATTCGTTTGACTGTATGATATATGTATATATAAAATAACATATTTTTTTGTTAATGATTATATCAATTATGACTTGAATCAATAATCAATAGATCAATAGACTCAAAGTAGATTATGGTAATGAGTAGGAAGCGTGGGGTGGGTGTTTGATTAACTGATTTACTGTTTTACTGCTTTAGGGTATGACTAAAAAGTGCAAAAAATTTAAGTTTTATATAAACATAAAATGAAATAAATTTTTATGTTGAAAAAAATGTTTATAAACAGAATAAGCAAAAATATATAACTAAAGTTTTGTGTTATGTTTAAACAAAATATGACAGCAGTAAAGTAGATCAATAGATCAATAGATCAATAGTCAATAGATCATGGAAGGAAGGTGTACCCGGTGCAATCGGTGCCACTAGTCTCTCGTCTACTTTCTTCACCGGCAGATATATTGATTAATTCAGATA